>QVNV01012305.1:0-88739 GCA_014825455.1 Pseudomyrmex pallidus
AAAAAATATATATATATATATATATATATATATATATATATATATATATATATATATATATATATATATATATATATATATGTAACGTTTTATAATCGTTGAACATCTGAATTAAATTATTTAATCTTCAAAACTAGTGCTTCACTATGCACGTATTCGTTGAATGTGCATTAATTAATGATTTGATTTGTGTTAATCGACGAAATGCAAATGGACGAAAAAGAAGTACATGAGTAGAACTAAATATATATTGAGTAAATGTATGTATAAGTAAATGAGGAACCAAGAGTCGCACAAACGTGTATCAAAGGTATCCACATTAGCACCAAATAAATCGAATTGCTTTGATCGACTGCGAATACGCACATAATCCGACGCTAGCTTAAAACGGTCTCGCGCTCGCTAACTTGTTTCGCTCTGAGGCGACTTACGGAATAATTTTTTTTTTTTATATGTATATATATAGTTACACACACGCGAGTTGTAAACAACATTCAGGGGGAAATAGTTAACAAATATGTGACGAGATGTGGCTGTTCGCGTACGCGAAAAATATTCAGTTTTGTCGTGAAAAATATGGAAGACACTGTACACATTAAACATTTGCGTTGTTTACTGTAATAAAAAACACGATGGTTAGTTAATTCATGCGTCTATAAACTAAAAACCTGACGAATGCAGATCTGCGAATTCAGATAAGTACATCCTTTTTTCGCGTGAAAACGGCGCGCAACGGTGAGAAATTAGACAAACGAGATGCAACGAGGAACTATTGAAAACGTTATTTAATATAAAAAAGATCCCGTGCTCTTCCCGTGCCATAGTTTCTTCTAAAATCGATTGTACAATACAAACATCTTCATATCATTCTCGGTAGCGTCACATCGATTTCACTAACGCACTCCCAGCATTCGTCAATTAAATTCCTAGCGTATTCACATTTTTTTTTTTGTGTGTGTTATCGCGATCTAATGGACAGTCATTGCACTCTGAAATTATCAAACATATCTCTCTCTTTCTCTCGCTCTTTCGCATTAACAACTATTTTATTTAATTATTTATTTAACAGTGGTCTGATATGCCTTCTTCCTTACTGCGCTCGTTAGCCAGGAAAGAAGAAAAGAGTTCACTTAGTTCCTCTCTTTTTCTCTCTCTCTTTCTCTCGTCGTTTAGCGTCACTTGTGTCCATACGCGGCTAGACATCGCTTCATCCCTGTCACTCTTGTGCAAGGCATAAGGGTCGCGCACCACGAAAAATGGCAGTCATTTCTCTCGACACTGCGCGATAGCGCGAATAAATTCTACAGGATTTAAATCAACTACGCGATCTCATTTTCTTTTTCTCACGCGAGTCAAAAGTTATTAATTTTTTTGTCGCGCACCATCAATTCCGTTTGACGCACATTTGAACCGTGGGTTAATCGAATGAACCGTTTGATGTTTTTCTTTTCTTTTCTTTTTTCTTCATCACTTGTTCAATACTCCATTCTCTTCTCGTTTACGTACACTTGGACAGTTCGTCGCGATTCATCGCGCGATTACCATTTTTTAAATAGATTAACAAGTACGCGCACGGATTTTAGAATGGATTTGTATTAGCTGGCTTGCCACTTGAATTTGCTACGCATGATCCATTTTTGGCCGATGTTATTGACGTCGCACTGCGCCAAGACGGGCTGCGAGGCGTCGCCCATATGGGGTTTCGACAAACAGTGGCCTGTGTTGGTGTGTCTGATCATTTTGGTCTGAAAGGAAAGAGACGATGCGTCACACGCGTTCCGATATCTTTCTTATACAGTTGTCTTATTTATACAGTTCCGTGTTCTCTTGTCTCTTACCTCATCGCTATAAACCCACGCTTGATTACCACCCATTCCATGACATCGTACGATCTTCACGGGACCTTGCGGACTAGCTGCATCAAGGCACATATCGTCGGACATTATCTGTTGCCGCTTAGTGTAAGCGAACACCTGAGTGTGACATAGTTTTTGTCAGAAATAATGTACACTTTCTAGATAGAAATCTTCATTCAAATATGTTTGAGATATTTTGAGATATCCAAAAGAACAAACACAAACCTGATTACCACCTAACCCATGACAATAACTAATTCCAACGTTCTCTCCGGTTCTCCTGCCCATAGTATCCAAACAAGTTTGCGTTTCAACATTCTTCACATCGCCGAGATAGTAATAATCTAATGGCATCGGCGATTCCGGGTATATGTTCTCCAAGTACCACCTGAAGCTCTTGCACTTCAGTCGTTCCCGTAGCTTTATTCGCTCGGATACGTCACCGACGTCGACGCTTCGCGCCCCTACAAAAAACATTTTGATCTTTTGTCTTTTTACCGTCGTAATCTACGATTAGGATTTTACATAATTTGTTTGTTGCATGAATGTGCTTGCATGTAAACTGGTTGAAAAGAAGATTGCCAGAATTTTGTGCTATAAAATAAAAAAGTTTGCCATGATATTTGTATGATACATTTAATGCCATGAAAAAATAAATAAATAAATAATTGTGCAGTTATGCAGCGCTTTTTTCTGAAAATCTGAAAAAAGTGTAAAGAAATTTATAAAGTGTAACAACCATTTTGTGTGTAATTGTCCGTAAATATAGCATGCAGAGATGTGTTTTACACGTTAAAATGTTTTTAAGATTGAAAACTCGATTAGAAAAAATAATCTGGATATTTATGCTTTGTGATCAATATAAAATATGCTCTTATAACAATTCTTTAATATCCGTAAGGAATCTTCTGCCGTGTTCTTCAAACTTGTCTTTAAATATTTTATTTATGTAATTACATCTGCTTTACTCCAACACAAGGTGTATCAAGTAGTTACATTATAAGTTCTATTCAATGGCATCTATTAACACACCCATGTCACAGAGTTGGACACAATAGCAACGACGCTTTAAATAAATGTCAACGGGTATCTGATAGAGACAATTAGCACTTGAAGCTGTAAAATGTCGTGGATGTGGAAATAATCAATAAAAAAGAGACATGCAAAACCATCTAAATCGCAGAAGCATGCGGCAGTGAGTGCATAAAGTAAAACTGCGTGAAAGAGGCGTACACAGAAGAGCTCAGAGCGATAGATTTTTATTTCTTTTTGTTTTTTTTTTTTTGCAAGTTTACGCCAATGTTAGTGCTACCTGGATTAATGTTGTAATAGAAGTACTTCCATTGGTCCAACCAAACTTCTGCGAGCCTCGCATTGTTGTGGTTGACTATCTTGCTCGTACCACCCGGGAAGGTATACGGAGTTGACTTACGGAATACGTGCCCGACGTGCGAGCATGTCGCAATTTCCAACGTCCCACCACACATCCATATCTAACCAACTCAATTCTGTTAGTGTGTTAGCAATTACAATGATAGCCAGAATATAACACGATAAGAAACAAACGACGGGGAAAAAGAACACACAACACGGCAAATGTATATATGTTCCTATTCTGCGCCTTGCGGTGGATTTAGAATTCTTCTGGGCGGCACCTATAATAGCGATTTGATGAAGGAAATCTCATTAAAAGCACAAGCGCAATTTTTCAATTTGTTAGTCGGCTGGATGGATGAGTGGTTAAGACTACACCAGCATTTGTAACAAGAGACACAGAAACAAAACATATCTCTGAAATGTCTGTATATAAATGTCCGTGTTTAAATGCCTGCGGTTTTTTAGTTACACAATTTCGTACTTGTTAACCAATTAAAAAAGAAAAAAAAGACACAAAAAATAATAGAGTATTTTGTCAGCAGCGATCAAGATCTACTAGGGACAATCTTCATAATTATAGAGGTCTCCAATTTTAGTTTCAAGTAAATTAGCAATGTAATGTATACAACTACTGATGTTACGTATGAAATATTAGTAAATACACATACAGAGATCATATATAATGTGCATAACACATAAAGAGGATGATTAGCTAATTTACGATGTGTTCTGTATAGTTCTAGTATGTCAAAAAACTCGCTTTATAGAAATACATATAATATTAACGCAAGACTATTATTAATTATTAGTCAAGAAATGGATTTTTTCTTCGACGAAGATGATAATGCATTCATAAACAATTGCAACTGCAACTGACACACGCTCTATCAATTACAACAGTTTTTTAACGAGATAATCCGAACGATTTTTATCAGATACCCGTCAAATGTGATATATAGTTCAGCTACTTGTGTACTGCTGTCTCCAGTAATGAACGTTAAAAACACACTATAGTTAAAAAAAAGAAAAAACTTTTGCAACAATACTTTCCATTAATTGATAAAACGAATCTTCTTCTCGAGTGTAAACTTTCCAACATCCTTACGTAGGAATAAACATACATGTAAGATACAGAGAGAATGTAATTCCTAAAGCTATAAATTTTTGATGCATAACACACACTGAAAAGTTTTTGTACACTGCGTACATAAGGTATGTAAAGTCGATGTGCATAAAAATGGCATCATTTAGGCGCAAATTTAGATAACAACAACATTAATTATGTAAACGGTACACTTGTTGGTCTAACCTGGATTCATGGCATAGTAAAAATCTCTCCACTCATCCATCCAGACTTCGGCCACCCTGGCCGCATTGTGCAGGACTATCTTGCTGACACCGCCCGGGAATGTATACGGACTCTTGTCCCGGAATACGTGTCCCACGTGTGAGCACGGACTGATTTCTAACGTTCCGCCACATTGCCACACCTACAAGGCACTCATGACTTTATAAATAACGAAGGTCTCATGCAAAGACATCCTTCCGTAAAACCCTTTAATCCTTTTTTTTTTTTTATGTTAAGTGTCCGAGAAAAAAAATTGTGTACTACACACGCGCGGTTCTATCTATAAAAGTTAATTAGTGTCGCAATAACAACCGGCAATGATTTATTGATTAATTCATTTGCCGTAATAAGCGCATCGACATTACGGGAATAAATTAATTTCCACGTGTGTGAAATATAATCAACATTAGCACAAAATCAGAGAAACATTTTCATTTTGTTTCTCTTCATTGTGCTTGTAAATAAATAATAAATTTATTATTTCTATTTATACTGCGCACCAACAAACAAACTTCCATAGAAGCTACGCAAATACAAATGTTTTCGTAAATAATCAGATTAGCAGTATTTTGTCGCATCTCTAAAACGCTTACCCGGAAACTCATTTCGAGATTTTCACCGCCCCAGATATCCATGCCCTCGTCATACGCGCCCAACTCGTAGAAATAGTCTTTATCAATGGAGAACAATCCACCTGCCATGGTTGGTGTTCGCAATGGTGACGTTCTGTCGCTGTTCCTTCTGTCCATTTCTCTCTGCGCGACTCTGTACCTTTATTGAGCAAAGTTTGCACGGTATTTAAAATCTGTTTTACAAGTTTTGACAGAACAAGGACAAAAAGAAAAACCCTGTACAGGGTAGTTTCAGATATTTTTTTAACGCGCTTTTTGTTTCAGTCAAAAAATTACATTAAAGATAAATTACACGCAGTTATAAACGTGTTCACGGTGAATATGGAAACTATAAATTTCCAAGCTCGCGGGGACAACGCGCGCTGACGTATGACGTTGTGAATGTATGAAAGAGAAAGGACACAAAGCCGCTATTCATTACATTTATCATTATATGTAAATGCGATGAAGTAGAATGCGAATTTGCGAATTTATATGAATAGGGCAGTCGAAAAATCTGAATTATTATACCGACCGTTACGGCAAATTTACGAACATCACAATCCAACAAAGCTATGAATTAATATACATCACTGCGGATCGATAAAGAGAGATTTTATGCGGCTATATTAATCTATTCATTGCATGCAAAATATGGAGATTTCCATATTTGCAACTCAAATTTCTTTTGCACCTTTCGGAAGGCAGGAGAGAGAGAGAGAGAGTAAAATAGGAATACAATACTATCAAAATTTATATACGCGACGCTTAGAATAGTTATGATAATGTTGTAGAAAAAAACAAAAATACCATCTAAAATTCAGCTTCCAGTTGAAACCGCCCCACGTCATGTCGCTTGCCGGGATGTACTCGAAGGTGTCGTCGCTGATCACATCGATGATCGGACAGACGACAGTGTGTCTGTCGTTCGCGATTCGCGAAAGTAACGGTTCCAGCCAACCTTCGGTACACTCGCAGTGCGCGTCTAAGAATGTGATTACTTGTCCTTTTACGTGCTTCGCTCCCAACAGCCTTGCTCTTATCAGACCCGACCTCTTTTCTGTGCGATACACGTACGTGGGAACGGGTAGCTTGGCTATGTAATCCTCCAGGTCTTGCTTCAGGTGATCTGAAAAATCAAATATCGCCCATTTCTTTCACCTTTCAGTTACAAATATCCAAAATTATTATATTGCAATTTTATTTTATTGTATTGTACTGCGTGGTATTTTGTATTTTACTGACTTTGATTTTTTTTTTTTTTTATTAGTATTTATAACGCTCAGAAAAACGCACCGCGCTCGCTCGCGTCGTCCACCAGAATGATTTCCTTCAACAGCGACTTGGGTGACCTGTTTATCACAGACCAGACTGTCCTCAGCAGTGTGGTCCACGCTTCGTTATGGAAAACTATGACGATACTCGTGTCTGGAAGATACTTGGGATACTTTTTGGTCTTACAACCCTCGAGTCTGATGTCCTTCAGGGATCGGTTGAGGGAGATCATGTCGCTGGCCATCAGATTGAACTGATTTAGCTTGAACAGTTCCTGCTGCTTGGCCTCGTTTTCCGGGGCGATATGCACCGCCGCCCCCATCTCGCCGGGACTGCCCTTGTTCTCCTTGACGACCTTCGCCGGTCGCCACAGGTGCAACGTCGATTGCGGATACTGCCTCTTGTTGTGCTCATGCCTGAGCGGCTGCGCCTCCTTGGCCTGGATCTTCGGATGGAGCTGCGACGACGGTTCCTCAGACTGGAGCGGTTGCTGCTGCTGTTGCTGCTGCTGCTGCTGCTGTTTGTTATTATCCGAACAGCCCCATCCGGATCCTCCGATGCAATCCGAGTAGAGCATGAGCACCATAACGTCGACCAGGAACCATACCAGCGACGTCAGCAGTATCACTTGACACGTGTGAATGCGAATCTTGGAGCGAAACATCTTTCAACTGCGGCAGTAGTCTTCCGCTTGTACCACGAGTTCATCACCCAATTCTCCGCGCGTCAGCAATTTCGTGAACTCGAGTCAAATGTTCGCAAACCGAATTCTGCTAATTGGCTGGACCGCTTTGTGAAATTACATGACTGAGGAGCCGCGGTTTTTCTCAGCGCTGCAACACACAAAGAAGCAAACTTTTTACCACGTTTTATTTAATAATAATACGCGAGAAAGAGAGAAAGAGAGAGAGAGAGAGAGGGATAATGCGCGTGTGTTCTTTCGTCGTCGAGGAAATTCTCAACCTAATGGTAAAATCTCGTAGGAGTCACGTAAAAACTTCTCGGCACATTAATCAGTCACTTTGTATTTTGACGTGCTCTTCGTGATTTTTTTTTACATCGTCCCAATTCACAAAGATATTCCGTTCTCATTTCGTATTTAATTTAAATAAAAAAAAATTTCACGGTTGAAAAATAACTTCGTACAAAAACCTCTTGAGTTTTGCGCTTGCGATCTTGAAAACTGAAACGCGAGAGCTCGCAGAGCGAAAAGTGCATACGTTAGCCGAAGGATAACGGGCTTGCGACACCCAGATAGACACTTAGCGCGAGACTAATTCGCGCGAGACGCGAGACATCGATCGTAGCGGGGAGAACGATGCCATTTCAAATTGAACGTTCCGTGTCATCTCGCTCGAAGATTTACATCAACCTTTCATTACAAAATAAAAAACGAACGTAATGACACGCGATTCATTACGTGCGCGTTTTGCACGTGTGAAAGTAGTTTCTAATATTCGCACGAATATCAGATAAATATAATAAATGTAATGTGCGATAAATTCGCGCGTGTATGTATCACCGATATGCGAATATCAGTTTATCGCCTTATCTCCGTCGCTTTTTACGTCGTAGATCGCTTATCTATGTATCGCATCTATATTGCGATCGCGCATCCCCCGTTTCGATCGATGCGAAAAGCGGAATTTACTCGGAATTATAATGATGCACACATTAAGCGCGATTATCTCGCCTCGTGTCTCCGCGACGAGGATGTGCCGTTCGTGTTTATCGCTCATCGGAAGGTCATCAACTTGCAACCGAGCAATCGATACGATTTTTTCATTTTTTTTTTTTTTTTTTTTTTAAAAACCACCGATGTCGACGCGGGGAACGTTGCTTCCTTCGCGAAACAATTGCGCGACGAAAAATACTCGACTCTTATTTCCGGTTTGCCGAGCGCAAACCCAATTGTCGGGTGCGATAAACTGTGTGTGATTTATATAAAATAAAAAACAAAAAAAAAGCAAAAAAAAAAAAAAAAAGAAAAAATCACGATCGCAATAGCGAAGTGTTGATTTTGCAGACATGACGGAAGTTTGGATCCGCGAGGTGTAATTATCCCACGCAGCCAGCGAGAGGTCATGCCGGGCTGGGAAAATTATATTGCGATGAGACAGCCGTGCTCCCGATGGTACTAATTAATTAGCGGCTGCTAAATAATTCACTTTCATCACGATAACGAGCGGGAAATGGGAGTAATAATGTCGGATGACTATGCGCGACCTAAAGAACGACATTCTCTTGCCGGTCGCGTTAACTTTCTATTGTGAAAAAACGCAGACGCCGGTGACAGTTTCTCTCTCTCTCTCTCCCTCTTTCAGTGCGTTTTTTGTTGTTCACATTTTATACAAAATCACCCACAGAAAATTTACATATGTATATTTTGCAAAACATGCTCGAGTTACATTTTACACGAAATTTTAGTAAATCAACCGCGATACAGTTTCGCCAATTATCGACATGTAACCTGCAACGTACACATCACAGGAGGTGAAACTGTATAGTAGCCGTACGGTAACAAAGATACATGTAATGTGTGATGTAATTGTGCGAACAGAGAGCTCGTATTATTTCCTACAACAACAAACCCTATCAAATGTGCGTTAGCCGCGAAACAGCCGCACAAGACTTGGGCGCAGAAGTGTATGTACGGTTAAAACTTGTTTGCATTGAGAAGGGAAGGAAATGGAATTGTGATAACATTATAGCGTGCAGTTTATAACAAGCAATATGTTGTAATACAGTGCGAATACATGACGCAGATCCGTTTAGTCCTAGTTTCTAAGTCTTCGTCATCTTCTTACAGAGAGAGGGAGAGAGAGAGAGAGAGAGAGAGAGAGAAAAAGATAGATAATCGCGGCTCTTATTCTCAAGGAGACGTAAATTCAATGCGCGAAACGCATTGTAAGCTGGCGATAATGGTGGCGCGAAGTGCTTGCGAAAAAGTGGTCGGATAGTGCCGCAATAATTTTTACCATCGACTTAATAGTCGAGTCGATAATGGCGACGGGACTACTATTAGTAAAATTGCATGCGGTTGAACCTTGATAAATCGATGCCGCAGCGCGTAAATATTGTCGAGACAGCGTGCGCCTCGCGTCGCGTCGTGTGTGTCATGAAAGCGGTCTTACTATGGTGGCGAAGCGATGAATCGCGTGTTTGCACACAACTCTCCCGAGTGTTGTCCGGTTGTCAACCTCCCCGCTTTATATTTCTATTGTTTTAACGTCGCTGGAAACTGCGCATTCCGCGAAACGCGCGCCAGGCGCGTCCTACGTGAATCTTCTCCAGGGGAACAATTAAAACAATTTCCGTCTTTCAGATCTTTCTTCAAGAAAATTACAAACAAGTTCAGAAAATATTGCTCTTTGCACGATCGAAATTTAAACTTTTACGCTCGCTTACACCGACGACGCGAAGTATCGAGGCTTTTAATTGTCATTAATAAAATAAAAAGTTTCACTCTTTCTCTCGCTAACGTAATTAGATTTGAATCCTATCGACAGCGTGTCTTTTTAGAGAAAGTCGTAATCGAAGTGCTTGAAAATCCGTCGATATCACATTGACGCAATGCGACGTCAAGGTAATGTCATTAAGTCTTCTCATACAATAGACAGCAATGAAAGCTAAGCCGAGCTCCCTGCCTTGTAACCGGGGCACAAAAAGCCCCGCAGATAGTCAGCTCAGATTGTATTAATAACTTCCGTAAAATGTGAAAAATCAAATCTCAAAGAAGATTGAAGTCACATCCCGAATGATTTATGCATTTCAATGTATCGATCACATCGTTTCTTTTTACCTTCTCTAAGTCTAAAAAAAAAGAGAAAAAAAATGGAACGAAACGTGACAACAAATTGTTTCGTGATAAAATACACGTAAAATCTCTTTTTACGTTTATTTTACACACAGCATTTTATATTTATGCATATTTTTTATTTCCTATTTCGATGAAATTTTATTACGCGATAAATCGGATTAAAAAGATGTTAAAATTATATTATCGGATTTTCTCTGTGTGTGTGTGTGTGTAACAGCGTTATTACGCGCCACGCGAGTGTAATTGACAATATTCAAAACATTCGATAATATAGAATTTTTTTAAATATTCATAAAGCGGAATTCAGATCATTACGTTTATATTCTCCCAACATATAGACACATGGATGTGTATATACATAGGTGTATGTCTTAAACGCTACAACACCTCGAGGGATCAATCCGAGCCTTCAACATGGGAGAATTAACTGAACCAATCACACGCAGAGAAGACCGGAAGGGTCTGAGCTGATTGTATTAGTGTTAATACACCGCCGCAATCTAAAATTATGAAACTTGTAATTACATACAATCCCTCCCGACCTGTACACGTCGCATCTTCTTTAGCCCAAAGGTGTATATCCGATACGTTTACAAAACCATGTTTGAAACTGCATCGACTGAAAAAATATTTCGGATAGTTCCCGAGGAAATTAGAAGCATTTGCTTTTTTTTTTTTTCGACCGTGCTAATGCGCATTTTTTTTCGCTCGGACGAAGAATGCGCGAATAACCGGTTTTGCGATACGTCCGAAGAGAATCTCTCGCGTCTCGTGCGCGAGCTACTTAATCGGATATCAAAGTAAATAACGAAAGTTTATAACGTTGCATTGTTGTACTCGCATCGCCACGAGCGAGGATGCGAGAGACAAGAACTGCAACGTAATAATACGCTTGAAACTAGACGACTCTCTTTGCGTGGAGAACGTATATCATCTGCCATTAGACAGGTCTAATTACAGGTGATAACTCTCGCGAGAGTTTAATACGTGGGCGACACTTCTACTCGTAACATATTATGATAACGAAAAGGCGAAGGTCTTGATATACACGTCGTCTCCCTCCCCGAAGCAACGACGGGGAAGGAGGATGTATCGCAGTTTTCTATTTTTAAAATCTCAACTTGAAAGAAAAAAAAAGACTATGTGTAAAAATTCACACCACGTGAAGCGGGGGTTTTTTTTGTCGCGCGCTTCGAAAAATTCGTGCGATTTGATTTCCGAGTCAAATATTTTTTTTTTTGTTACGAAGAAAGAATTTTCCGATAACGCGACGATACGCGAATAAAATATAATATTGGATTACCTTTCTAGATATACACAATACCCTACTTACAAATGAGCGCACATTATCGATAACGAGCGCTAACGTGCGGTATATAATCAAACGCTGACTCAATATCCTATACGTTTCACGGTATAACGCGATCGAACTGAATCTAAAAGGCGTGAAGTTATATATTTATTTAAACGGGTAACTAATGACACACAAACGCGATACGGCAAGTATTTGCCCAATAATAACCCGCACGCGCATTAAACTCGCTCGTTAAAGTTGCGGAACGCGACGCGATACAGAAATTCGATCCGGGGATTCGTTACGAGAGAAAAATCATTACTTTTTAGAGAGACAGAGATTTACAAAAATATATTATCTAATTCTCTTCTTTCCCTCTTTCTTTTTCTTTCTTTTACATTAGCGACTTATTGCCGTTGAATCTTATTAACATTTTTAAACTTACAATTTTTTCATTTTAACTAAGTATTAAAATATCAATGCAACCCAATATAAAATATTTGCCGGATGAACGTGCAAATATTTAAACACACAAATCGATACACATGGAGTTTCGAGAATTAAATTGAATTCAAAAATACATTCCAGGATGCTTGGCACCTCATATTGTGTAAAAAATATCCAATTTACTCTCTGTGAAAGTTAAAACTTCCATTGCAAAAACCGACATCTCGGCCGAGAAGGTCAAGGTGTATTCTCTTTATTTTATCTCTCGCATAGAAAAGATATTACCCCATATTAAAAAATGTCTCTTGCATAATAATCTACTGCTGTTTGCGCGAGATCACAGATTAGACCTCACAGATTTTAGATCTCGAATTTCAAATAGCTCCAATTTCAGCGCGCGAGATGACGCGTTATCCTGCAATTAAAACAAAACAAAAAAAAAAGACAATTAAGACGTATGTGTGTCACGCGCGCTCGCTAGATCTATTCAAAAGGTGTACATGCGGATCCGAATTCGAGAACAATGTGTCCCTGACGGTGTTAAAATTATGCCGCGGCAGAAAGCAAAACAATACATCGCCAGCCGGCGATATACAATGAAGATCGCGGTATCGCGCATACGTGGATACCGTTATTACGCGCCGTTTTATACGGGTCACAAACCGGCATAAAGTTTTCCGGGTAATGGAGAACGGATTAACAGCAGAAACATAGGTACGTGGCGGTGCATTTGATGCACCGCTCTCGGCCGGCCGGTACGGTACGTATATTTCGCGCAGCCCGCATTCTGCAAATGTCACACATCTCGTTGTGTATGTACAATGTCACGTTTGTTCATCCGTGTTCGTTACCTTAAATAGGTAACGAGCAATACGGCAATGAGTCTGCCATATAGTTATATCGGAGCGACTGACAGGTCGCTAGTTCTGACCGGTCGAAACCTTTCGGACGATATACTCTCTCGTGTAATAAATGCGCGTGTGCGTAAGTTGCTCTGCGTTAAATCTTCTCTTTCAATTTGTTTTTGTTTTTGAAAAAGATTTTAGGGATTAATTTTTTCGCACACATACGGACGCGCACGCAACGTGTCTGTCACGCATGTATCTGAAGATGAAGTCGGAAGATAAGTTTTTTCTCCCTGAGAGACAGATATAAATATATATATTTTGTGTATCGTGACTGCAAACTTTTTTTTAATCGCACACGCAAAGCGCGCGCCACGAAACGCCGTTAATTGACTTTCATCAAGCTTTAATTCCTTTTTCTCTAACGACAACCTCGCGCGATTTTTTCGCTCGGAATGATTCATATCGACGCCGCGGTGTCAAATACAAGATAAGTCGCTCGGCCTTGGCGCGATCACCGCGGCGTCTTTCGCAATGTATATTTGTTCACGTACTTTGATTCGTTTGTTTGTTTTAATTTCGTAAATGTGTGTCACGATCGAAAATTGCGCCCGCGATACTCAATCATAAAAAAAAAAAAAGTCCGATCGTCAACGGACGATTCCGCAGTTAAATCGAGTTCGCTAATCAAGTTTGTGAAGTTTCGCGAGTTTAAATCTCGAGTGACACGATTTCTGTGTGTATCGACATCGCCGGCTTTTGCGTAAAATTGGATTTAAATATACATGAGCGTCCGACATCTCGTTATACATATATTTTTGTTCATAAATATTCCTCCTCGCGATGTATCTCTCTTTGACATTTAATCGTCTTCGTTTAGCGAGTCACGTGACGCCGCGAAAGGTCGCGGAGAAAAATGGGTCTCCCGTGGAAGCGAACGTCCTTGGGGACCCGGCGCTATCGAGCGTCATCTCGTCTTGTAAGACGATCGAGAGTCTCGTCGTGTTAATAATCGGTTGGGTTCTAGGAGAGCTTGGCCGAGGTACCTTTCACTCGTTTCGTGAATCACTAGCGAGACGCGCCGTTAATTAAGTATCGTTTCTCTCTCCCGCGAGAGACAGAGAGAGAGGGAGAGAGAGAGAGAGAGAGAGACACGGAGTGACGTAAATGGCGCGTATATAGCCAGAAGATCACAGTGGGGGTGTCATCCATCAAGATGCACCATCTGTCGCGGCGTGTGATGTAGCCCGTGTCGTGGATCGTGATTTCACTTCGTGTTCCCGCCCGTTGTCGGGCGACAATGACTCGTCGTGCAACAACAGACGTCAAAGCGCGAGCGACTCTCTTCTTCGCGGTGAAAATGTTATTTATTTACTTTTTTTTTTTTATTTCATTTTATTTTATTGTTTTTTTTTTCCTATCGCAGAATCTTCGTTTGTTGTCGCGAAGCACTTCGATTGATCGTTTAATGTCGAGTATTCCGGGCTCTGAATCGAGCTCCAAAGCGCACTTGGAATTAATTGAAAAGCAACAGCGTAACAAAGGCTATCGAGCGATTCAAAAGGGCAAACATATTTTTGTTGGTTCTACAAGCAATTACCGCAAACACACACACACACACGCACGCACGCACGAGCGCTGGCTAGGAAGAATCGATACCGAGCGATTATTGTTTCAGCGGAGAACTCCGTGTAGTAACAAATGCGCGCCGGATAATTCATTTTAATTTCTTGATGAAAGAGTCGTCGCGAGGGGGTAATTTTTCTTCGACGTCGAAAAACGTCGGAAACGCGCGAGAGAGGAAACTGAAATTGGATCCCAGAGTGGAAATTCGCTGAGTGGAACATCGCGAATTTACGCTCTCACGCTATATCACGGAATGAACGCGCGCGAGCGAGCGAGCAGACGAGTTTATTCGGTGCACGGAAGAGATCGGAACAGATCAGAAGAGGATGACGACCGAGAGAGGAGTCGTCGGAAACGCGCGCGTGACGTGCGACGATGAGTATAATCTCAGCAATATATATCTTTTCCACGCTTTCCAAAACCCCAAACGTGAGAACGCGGTGGCGGGCCCCTTTAAGGAGGCGTCGTTATCGCAGCCACCACCCCCTCGCGGTCTGCGCATCCTGCCGGATGCCGGCCGCCGTGACGGATGGTTGTCGACGCCGCGCGCGTTACAAAACGACGCCGGCCTTGAGGCGAAGTTTCTCTGACAAGAGAGAAAGAGAAACAGAAAAAGAGAGAGAGAGAGAGAGAGAGAGAGAGACCGAACCGGACTGTGCAACGCCCTGCGATGCAGGTTCCCGAAGCGCTCTATATCAGCCTTGAAGACGGATAACGGACGGACAGGTGCGCCGCATTCCTCCAAACGGCACTCCGACGACGAGTAACGAGACGACAACTAATCCCCCCAAGTCGGGACATTTTTTCTTCTCACCTCGATCAGTCCAAACACTGAGATCAACGTATCGTTTTTTCGATACAGTTCGAAAGCTTGGTTTTAAACGCCGAAAAAATCAAAATTCTAAATGAAAAATTCTCTCGTCTTCTTGCTTCAACTCACCGAAATCCCGGACGATTGAAAATTTGAGAGAGGCAGATGGAGAGAGAGAGAGAGAGAGAAAAAAGATCGAAAACTAGGAGCACAATTTTAACTTGGATCACTCGCCGCGACAATCTCGTTCCGGAACGACCGCGGACGCAAACGTGTCGGAATGTGTCGGGCGATTGGACCGTCGAATTTGCTATCGTCGGTTTGCATGCTCGTCGTTTTACGTGACGGTCGAGCGGAGAACGACGAACGCGCGGTTTGACCGAAATCGGCGCTTTTTTTTTTTTTTTATCGAACGACGAAGTAAAATTACACGAATAACGCGCTTTTAAAAAGTTATCCTTTTAAAAATTTGCGCGAAAACTAACTTCAACGCCGACGATGATTAAGTTTTGAAATTCTCTCTGATTGTCTTTCCGTGGTACTTGAAAAAAAAAAAAGAAAACGAGAATATGGGTCGACTATTGTATAACGACTTTTTCAATCGTGAACTGCGCGAAAATGGAAAACGAAAGAGAATCAGTAGAGCCGAGAATAAATACAATAGCGCTCATTTGCATGTTGCAAAGAAAGCACGAGGAGGAGCACACGAGGAGGACGAGTAGAGTTTTCACTCTCTTGCACTTTCTCTCTCTCTCTCTCTCTCTCTTTCTAATTTTCGCGATTAGCCTACGCGCTAGTCGCTGATGCATGCGAGATCGGTTATCTTATCATTTGTCCCCCGGGGTCGGTTTCAATTTCATCGACGGATTGAAACGAAATCGAGGCCGATTTATTTTCGAAACGACGTGAACGAACGAACGTGAACAATGCGCATTTTAACGCCTTGTAAAAACCCGATCGACTATAATCTCCGTTCCGAAACGAAGGCTGCGGAAACAACAACTCTGACTCTCTGTTTCGCGGGCGAAGGAAATCACGAGGATTCCCAACAAAACCGGTAAACATTTTTTACATATACACGTCTCGATCTCTTTGGATTCAGTCTAATAAGTCGCAAGTCCCCCGTTTCCGTTTCGCTCAACTTGAGTTTTAGTTTACGGTACAGCGTGGGATGAAGATCTCCCTCCGGAGCACAGCTGACCTGGTTTCCGCCGATAGATCGATCGATTTTGGCGCGACGCGCATCCCCGCGTATTTCTAAACCATTATATTATACATATATATCGCAAAGCTCCCAATTCTTGTGACATCCTCCCGTGAATAAGATAAGGTGTAGGAAGATGCCGAGATCTCTCGACGTGTCAACAGGCGAGAGTGAAAATAGAGTAACGTGCGACTCTATACGTGGTGCGACTTCTTCTTCTCACACGGAAAACGAAAAAAAAAAAAAAAAAACAGAAGAGAAAGATTTATTCCTCGCACTTTTTTGTTCGGGGACAAAAGAAGGAATCGGTTGAAAGCTTCGAGAGAATCAATCGTCGGACATTGAGAAAGAGAGAAGTCGCGTCTAAGTGACGCGAGTAGCTTACCGGAGTAGTTCTCTGAGTAACAGCCGAAGGCTCCGTTTCTCCGCTTAGATCAAACGTGTTACGTGAATGAAACGCGAAAACCGGATATGACGGCGTTTAAGAGAGGTTGAATGTGGAGCGGGAGAATATGAGGTAATGCCGGGTTCTTATATACGTTCGTAAACAACAATAGCAAATAGCAATTGCTCGCGTGAGTCTGGCTCGCGCGTTTTAATTTCCCCGAAGAAATATAATATTCGACGGTGCGCGACGGAATTCTTTCCGCGGAACGTAAAAATAATGATTTTTTTTCTACAAAAAAAAAAAATAGATTGTTCTCCGCGCTTTGCATTTCCCAGTTATATATATCTAAAAAACAGAGTTCGCGCTTACGTTATTTTTTCGCTGCACGCGAAAAAGATAAAGAGAAGAGCGAACCAATTTTTGTTTTCCGGCGTTTATTTTTCTTAAACCGATTGCAAAAAAAAAACCAAACGATTGTGCAAGAAACAAAATTATATGCGGAATGTGCGGAACGTATGGACTTTCGCAATTGAATTTTCGATCTTTAGCGGATTGGCTTTAACATTTCTTTTTCTTTTTTTTTTTCGTTCGCTCTTCTCTTGTCAGCGCATTTGTTTCACGGAGCGTGGGAAAATGCGATAAAGGCGAACTTCGTGTGTGTATGTGTGTATGTGTGTGTGTGTATGTGTATTTAGATTTCGAGGAAATTGAAATTTTAAATCTTAAAAATCTCGCTGGCTTTTTCTTATTTCACTTTCCGTTCTCTCCTTTTCTCTATCTCTTTTTCCTCTTTTTTTTCTGCAAATATAATAATAATAAGAGACAATGAAGGAGCCAAATACAGATGAGCAATGAAAATTTAAATTCAACTATATCGGACGTTTGGTTCGCATCTCACGAACGATTTATTCTTATAAAGAAGAATAAGAATATATAAAGACCGATATACGAACCACCGCTCCGAAATCGTTGCGAAACTCATTAATATTCTTCTCGAGAATCGAAACGTTTCGATCCTGGATTTTCAATCCTCCTCTTCGGCGATACAAAAATTCGCGCAACCTGTGAACGTAGTTGGTTAGGTAGGGTTCGACGTCCGACGTGATGTTCGCATTTGAGAATCTCCAAAAAATGAATTCAGAGATCAACGCTGTTGAATGTAAAGTCTGCGTAAACGACATTTGCAGCAATTATGCGACGCAAAAACAGCGCAATTAAATTATTAAAAAAAGAAGAAGAAGAAAAAAAAGGAATTACCTCGGCACACAAACAAGAGACGAACGAACTCAAGCGTAAACACGTACTCCGCCCTGCCGACAATTTCACGAAGAGATTTCTATGATGACTTTTCTGATACTTTTTCCGCGCGCGCGAATGCGATAAAATAAAAATCGCAAGTCGCGCGTCGCAGAAGATAAAAGTTATATTCGGACGGGGACACTATTAATACATCCCGATTTAAGTTAATTTTAAATCCCGTCGGATTTTTTTTTTCGTTTGCTCTCTCGCGGAAAGCGAAGGATCGGTGTTTCGCGGAGAGATTTCTTCGCGAGAGAGGAAACGAGCGGTGCTCGCTCGCGCGTAATCTATCTCGCCGTGGATTCGCAACACCTACTTCAACCGGGGCACCGTTAAGCCACGCGCCGCACGCTTCTCGCGCCGTGCGTGCTCGTTCACGCGCATCTCTCTCACCGTCTTCGAAAGTGTGTCTAGCGCGATAGAACGCGCGAGTTCTATTCATCGCGTATTTTCTTATTGCGTCAATTCAACGCGATTTGTACCATTGAGAAAACTGCAAAATAAATCTGACGTACCTGCTGATAAACGATAGCGCGTCAAATTCCCGGCGTGCACTCACGCACGCACGCACGCACGCACACTCGCGCGAGCGGAGCTGACGAGAGAAAGAGAGAGAACGGACACGTAAAGACGCGTGGCCGATTCGCGCCACGCGTTTGACGCTAAACGTGGCAGTCGCTTCCGCAAAACTTTCCTCACACGAAGACGCGCACAACACACTTGGCGTGATCGACACGTTCACTCACGTTTCGCCGCGATGGAGCACCTTCCGCTCCGGATTAAAACCGCGCGGTCGCGCGTTGGTTCCCACCGTCCTGCGGACGTTCCTCCGATAACACACACACGAGACGGAGAACCGTGCCGTATCTCTTCCCGCTGAAATGAACTTGCCCGGCTTGCCGCGCGGTCCACCCGGGATCATCTCCCGCGGCGATATCGTTCAAACACACGTCCCCCGTGTGTGTCAACTGCACCCGACGATTGCCGCGGCGACGAGACGCGGAGTTCGCGTTACGGCTAGGTGTGTACACACGTGCGAAGACGAATTTTAGTCGCGAGACGTGCGGGGGATCCCGAGAATATTCTCCTCGAAACAATCGAGCACCGCGCGCGCCCCACGCAGGAGCGATCGTTAACGGCGCGCGGATCAGCCGGTACCAAATGCCAAGTCGAGTTCCTTGGGACCGTCGGGAGACGGGGAACGATCTTCTCGCGAGAATCTAACGCAGATGTGCGGACTGGCGCGCGCGTTATGCACGACGACGCGGTTTCGCGCTCTCTCTCTTTCTCGTCGCTCCTCTCGCGGTTGGTCGATTTACTTGACATCCCATTTCGTCGATACGCACCTTCTGTCACCCTCTTCTGGCACCCGGAGCTCTTAACGGCGCGGCGAAACAGGAGCAGGAGGTAGTTCGCGTGCATGCATGTCGCCCGTCGTCGCACACTAAGCGGAGGATACGCCTGACATCGCGCGAGGCGGCGCGGCGCGGAGCGGAGCGATCAACACCGAGGTTAGGACAAGTCCGGGAAGTGGGGACGACACCTGTTTTTCGACCGAGTTTTCGCAGCAGCAGCACTTGCCGGACGAGGGAAGGGAATTTCTCGGCATTGTCAATCGATTGATCGCGAGTTGTATCGAGAGTCGAGAAATCGCGCTTCGAGATATATCGACCTGTCGAGAATCATTGTTGCGGTTTCTCCTCTGTGTTAACTTTGTTTCACGGCGCTTATAACAGGATTTGGGATTTTGCAAGCGATGCGACGTGAAAAAAACATTTTTTTTTGACGTAACTCGATCGAACACGGCAGCCACGGCGAGTCGCGTTGACAGGTTTGTTCCTTTCCCGTGAGAAAAAGAAGAAAAACGCGCACGATTCGCGTAACATTTTTCAACAGCTGGCCACGGACACGTTGAAATATTCTTCGGTCAATGTTTATCAATGAATGACACGTTGAAATCAAATGACAGATGGATACGAAAACAAATTATTGCGTGTAATCGTCCCGCAATACACGAAATTGTTTTAAAGAAACGCTCGAGAAATGATGCATTGCAATTAAAAATTAAAAAAAAACACCGTCTGTTTGTTCATCTCCGCGTTCGAAAAAACGTGCGCGTTTGCGTTCGCGCGGATCGCTCGCCAGATGGCGACGCCGGCCGGGCCCGCTATATTGATCAAGTTAGATTTCGCGAGAGGACGCGCGTTTGATAAGATCTCGCGTATTTTTCGATCCTTCACGCAATCGTTTTCCCCCCCGTGTGTGCGAAACGTTTGTCGCTCGAGGGCAACTCGCGTGTGCGACCCGCGAGAAAAGGATATTCAGCAGCGCGCGCGGCGACTCCCGCGCGTTCACGCATCGGCGTCCGCGTAAATCCTCCCCCACGTCCATGACGTCATTCGCGAATTACACAAGCGTCATCGCTCAGTCTGTTGTGGAAAATTTCGTGGGGTTTGCGGTGGTAGCGACGAAGTGCGTTGCGCTCTAAACCGACGAACCGGTGCGAGCGAGCGAGAAAGCGAGTTTTCCTCGACGGGCAAAACGCGTGGCCCAGCCGGAGGTGATTCGCCGAGGACGAGGAAGCCCTTTCACGACTTGAGTAAGCACTCCGCTGATTTCCTCCGTTTTGTTCTCGCTTTTCCACCCAGAATCGGTCGTTCTCGTGCGGTCACGTATAATCGTGTTGTTAATATATACCTATGTGTATTATCGTCACGCAAAAGTCACACTCGCACACATCTCGCGACGAATACAAGATGTACAATGTTTACTTATTACGTCGTGCATCTTCCATGACGTCGAGAGAACGTCGTCGAAGTTTGTGTATTTCCGCGGCACACGACATGTCACAATCTCGACTGACACTTTCTAAATGTATTTCGCGTTAGCTTTTTGCGACCCTTTTTAAAGAAAAACTCTCAAAACGGGAAATTGTCCGTGAGATATTCATTTCGATGTTGTTTCTTAGTTAATATAATTGATGATTATGTGTGTATATATTTATGTATATATGTATGCATATATAACATATAGTTATGTTTAAAAATATATATCGGAGCAAGTTTTTACTTGTATGCGATAAATCTCGAGTGTGTATTTTGTATTTTTGTATGTGTATATATTTTTGTCATTGCTACGTAATAATTTATATTTAATTACAAATATATGTATATTTAAATTGTAAACATGTTTGCCTCTTGTACGTGTGTTGTAGTTAAATCGCAGAAGACGCTCTTAGCTCGCAGTCACAATGTCTATGCAACAGTATTGCTTACGATGGAACAATCATCAGCCAAATTTCATCTCTGTTTTCTCCAATTTGCTGAACAATGAAACCTTGGTGGACGTCACCCTTGCTGCCGAGGGCAGGCAAATTCAAGCTCACAAAGTTGTACTGTCGGCGTGCAGTACGTACTTTCAGTCGCTGTTCACAGTGAATCCCTGTCAGCATCCTATTGTTATACTTAAGGACATCAAGTATTCCGATCTGAAAATTATGGTGGATTTTATGTATTACGGAGAAGTGAACATATCACAGGATCAGTTGCCATCCATCATAAAGGTATAAAGAATGATCGGTGTGTAATCAAAAATAATATATAATTGTTGTATCTGAACAGTTGTGTGTAACAAATTGTTTACTTAACAGACTGCAGAGAGTTTAAAAATAAAGGGGCTCGCAGAAATGCACTCAGCGTCATTGACCAAGTGGCCAAGCGGCAGCAGCGAAACCGGCGGAGGAGATCGCGGTGAATCTTGTTCACCCAGTCCGTCTCCATTGTCTCCCTCGTTTCGTAGAAAAAGATTAAGGAAATCTTCCACAGGTTCGACCTCGGGCTCAGGCGACAAACCGGAAGAGATTAACGAAATCACGTTAGTAGCCACCAACATTGTAAAACCCGAACCTCTAATTGCCTCGCAAGAAAGTGGAGAGAATTTGAGGCGACCGGTGAATACCAGCACAGAATCTCAGGGCAGCATCGACGAGGATCAAATATCGATTGTAAGTACTCGAGTAAGTAATTGCAATGATATTTTTTTTCCATTGAATCCGGGACAGATTTTGAACAGCGTTCTTGTATTTTGTTTTTCTCCTTTTTTTTTTTTAGATGAGTAATATGGAGACCAGTTCAGCCAACACGCCAGCTCAAAGCGACGGTTCTATTCAGGATGTGAGTCAACCGACCGGAGGAAATATCGGACAAGCAAGTTCCGTTTCTTCGCAACCACCAGTTCATCAAGGTAAGATATAATCTAATTGCTAATATTGCTTTAGATAAGCTCAGAAAGAGTTTTTCAAAAACCTCAGCAACTCAGGAGCAACATAATATTATACAAACTCTATACTTGCCGTAAAACATATTATATGCATAGAATAAAAATTAGTCTACCTCTATTAAAGGTTAATGTATACAAAGTTAGTTTAATGCAAATCGTTATTACTTTTTTATGCCGCATGTGTTTTATAAGTTTGTATGTGGCTGTAAATCGAGATAATTTCTCATTCTTACATGTAGATAAAAATAATTTAAATATGTTTCTTTGAATATACGTATGTTTTTCTGAATTTTATTTTTCTGAAAAAGAAATAAGTTGCTTATGGTATCAATCGTATGCTATAAAAATGAATTTATATGGGAACTATGTACTTTTCACACTATATAACACCAATATGAAAATTATAATGTAATAATTGATATCGCGCATAAAAAGAATGTAAGTTTTTTTCAAAGATCATATGATCGAACAATTTATTTTAATGTTTCACATCATAAAACACGTTTATAATTAAATCTGATCATATTTAAATCCTGTTTTTTACATGATTAGTCAGAGAGATGAATTCATCATCGATTATACAACAGATTGATCGACACGGTGTTAATAATCTGACTTTTGTAAAAACGTATGTGTAATAGTAAGCGAAAGTTCAAAGACATGGGTTTTATAATTCAATGAATCACGTTATCGTGTACACGAGTCAATCGTAATTGCATATTTCAAATAATACATAGTTGTCGTAGTAGGTTTACATACATTGTAACATTTTGTCTAGAATGTATGATATCGCAATC
This sequence comes from Pseudomyrmex pallidus, assembly GCA_014825455.1. Taxonomy (NCBI): domain Eukaryota; kingdom Metazoa; phylum Arthropoda; class Insecta; order Hymenoptera; family Formicidae; genus Pseudomyrmex; species Pseudomyrmex pallidus. The sequence goes on from QVNV01012305.1 coordinate 23,277, forward strand.
TGCATGATAGCTCCCCCTTTCAGCAAACATACTTTTCCGATTGTTCTTTAATACGTAATCGTTATTTCAATTGTTGCATACTGACTGTGTGGTGGGTATTTTAAGCTGCATGATCGATGAGCGAAATTTTACACATTTTTATATTATATATATACATATATATATATGTATATATGCTGGCACAGATGCGTTTAAATGTATTGCACAAGAAGGATCAACGGACGTTTGACATGAAAATAGAGCGAAATTTTCAGGAATTGGAATTCTGATATATATAAATGCGAATGTGCATAAAATTAATAATAACAATAATAAAAAAAAAAGTGTTTCTCATTCATATAAAGAAAGAAAGTCATCATGGTACACAGATACATAGCACACAGTATGTTATGCTCGTGAAATGCAAATAAAGTGCGTTCACATCGGGCCTTCGACATTTAATAGAATATGTATGTGTGCCTTTATTAAATGTAAAAAACAAAAGAGAGAAAAAAAAAACTCGTCGTATACATATATATATATTATATTGTATATATGTTTCATTACTAAAAATAACGACGTGCTTAAAAATGTATCTGTGCCATGCTGCAACTTCATATTTTAATACGCTCATTTTTATCGTTTCTTTACAAGATTGTTTTTACTTTTACAATACCTATCATCTTTCGCTTACTTAGCTTAGTATATATATTGTTTCTCTACATATACCATAGACTATAACTTTTTTTTTTCCGTTTTATTAGATCATAATTCTATATATTTACACATGTTTCATAAGAACAGAGATATGATGACATATTATCTGTTGTTTTATTCATAGTTCGAGTTGCATTAGTGATGACAGAATGTAACATTTGAAAATGGTATCTTTGATACAAGTTAATTTTGACATGTTAAAATAGTAAGTAAAGCTTTTCTTCTCTGAAAAAAATATTGTGTAATAGCAAATATTGTGATTCATGAATAAATCAGCTAATAATTTAAGATTCTTACGTCAAGATTCATCGAATGAGATATAATCTCGTTCTGTTCATTTCATCATAAGATCTCATAGTGTTAAAAGTCATATTACTCTGTCACTTATCTTTGCGCTGTAATAAACGCGATGTCTATCAGCGGGTTGATCATTCCTGTGCTCTGACCAAACATGAATCGGTCTGTTCTACAGGATTACAATGGACTATTATGGAGCACACATATCATCCACGTTTCGCTCTGTCCTCGTGTCAAACGAATCTGTCGATCCAAGCGTCGTCGGCGTTTACGACGCCCGAAATAACAGCATCCTCGACCATCAGCGATCAGTACTCTGGTACCAGCACGACTGGTTCCAGTTGCGCCTTGACGAACTATCCGAACTCCTCCCACGGGACGTTGCAGCACTCGTCGTCGGGCGGACCCTCGCCATCGACGCAGTGCCCGAGTAACTGCCAGAGTCCTTGCGCCAGCCCGCAGACTGCGATTAAGAGGAAGCGCTCGACTAATCCACAGGCGGACGAGAACTTTATACGCGCGCTCGATGCCGTACGCTACGGCGGCATAGGGTTTTGCAAAGCGGCTAGGATGTTCGGCGTGAACAACCGAACGCTCTGGCTCGAGTATAAGAAGCGCGGCTACCCGAACAATCGGCCCAGTCTCAAGTCCCGCGTTAAACAGGAGGTCAACTCCTCGCCGCCTCCGGCTCCACCGGCGGCGCAGCCCATGAACTCGCAGAGCCCGACGCCAATGGGCCCGCCAACGACTCCGCACAGCACACACAATACTCACACCACCCACACCATGCTGACCAGTCACAGTCCTCACACGATGCTGAGCGGTTACATTGACAGCAGACACACGGATTACTCATTGCCGAGTAGCACGATGCCGATTAATCTGCACGGCGTTAATTACAACACCATGTGAACTGAATCTTACTCGGAAAATCACTTCTATAGACGACTTTGAGAAATATTACTTTGCTTCGTTAGAACCGCTGGTATAATGCAATACATACACATACATGTATACGTAAAGGTTTAGTAAAATTAGTTTTTTTTTTTCGAGTCTGTGAGATTTGGCAATTCTTATAACCCTTCTGTTGCAATATGTCAAATGTGTCACAAAATCAGGATCTCATTGAATGAGTACACGCTGAGAAAATCACACCTTTGTGATTCTTAAAATTGTGACCTTTTTTTCTATATTTCTAGTTTATAAAAAAGATCGTATGCAACTTTTTTTGATGCGTCTTATATATATTACTTACATTAATATATATTTTTTATTATATATATTTATTTTTTTTTCAGATATATTGTTTTTCGGAAACATTTTTATTTTTATGCTTCGCTATAAGTTTTCTTATCAATCACATAACCGCACATGACTCTCGAGCTAAGATGTTTATGATGTGATAAATTAAGCGGATTTACAGCGACACGCCTAATCCGTTTGTCGGCGATTTATATTATAAAGCTTTATATTGTGAGAGATATATTGGCTAATATATATTAAATATGTATAAATTAATTGATATGATTAGTAATATATATACATATTGATACATATAATATATATGTAATATATACATAATATATATATATATATATGTATGTATGTATGTTATATAATATAATAAATATATATAGGAGATCTGAAAAATTTTGACTAAGCCGGAAAATGAAGGTAGATTAATCTAAACTGAAGAGTTATGTATCACTTTGTAAAATTTGCAATAATTATTGAATGATTAATTAATATATGTGACCTAATGAGCACGTAATAAGCGATGATCCGGATTCTAAATGTCTATGATTTTCAGTTGTAAAAATCAGCTGATCGCAAGAAGTGTCACATGTTGTTAGGAGATTGCCATTTTTCTTTACAACTGAAAATCATTTAAACCTTTTGAGTTTGGACCATTGCTTTCTATCGCGCTCATTGGATCACATGTATTAATTAATCACTCAATAATTATTGCGAATTTTGCAAAATGGCACACATGTGACTTTTCGGTTTAGATCAATTCAATTTACCTTCACACTTCGGCTTGGTCAATATTTTTCAGACACCTTGTATGTACACATATTAATAATATATATATTTATCGATATATTAGCTATATATTTAGCTTTTTGTTTACTGACATTATTAGCGCAAATCTTTGGCGTCTTGAAATTTGGTGCAGTCTCAGTGCTTTAATGAACAAATTATTACGGTATTGGTAAATAGTGAAATTTGTTTATCTTTAGTATTTACGAGAATCAATACGATACCTAATGGCAAAGTTCATTCTATTTCCAAGTTGGGTACAGTACACGGTTACAGTGCACACTCACACGGCGGCGATAAAATAATATGTACTTTGCTATTAATCATTGAACCACCATTGTCTGTTGTCGTATGTAACATTGTACATATTACATATAGCGAAAAATATATATTTACATACATAACATACACGTGTATACATAAACATTATATATATATATATATATATACATATAAAAAAATAATACACACTTTACTCTCGATTGCTGACTGATCCTTGTAGTTTATCGTGCTACATCTGTAAATAGTAAAAAGGACGAGATAAGATAAAAAAGGATTGCGTCATCTGTATTTGCACATGTGTGTCAGGAAACATTATTACGAGACTACCATTATGCACACGCTGATTATCTATCAATACATGTATTACAATTATTAATTGTTGCTATATGTTGATAAATATATGAGAAACTATGCTAGAGACTTTCTATAGATAGACGTTTTTTTTCCTCTGTATACGGTATTTACTTAATTTGTTTGCCTGTTTGCGCTTTTTACACACATATAATATATAGTTTCTCGACACGTATAATCCATCTATTATATGTAGTATATGACTACTTCCTTTCTAAATCTTCAAATACGTTTATTTCGTTCGAAACAAGTTGACAATTTAGGAAGTTACGTTGACGAAAGTGTACGTAAAATAACGAAATACAAATCTACTATATCGTTATATATAATCGAATTTAGTTAATCTATCCGCTGTTGCGCGGAAAATAATTCTACTAGTTTAAAATAAAGTGTAAATTCCATGTGAAATATGTGGTTGAACTGTAGAAAAATGAACATTTATAAATACTGTACGAATACTGTGTATGTATACTATTTCGCTATGATGATATCTGTGTTTTTGTTATGTTTAATAATAATATAATTTGTTATGTATATTCTCCGGTTTTCAGCAAAACACTGTTAGAAATCTATAGAACAACCTATACCTTATGGTATTTTACTATTAACTGTAAAATAAAAGTTAATGTTTCTAATTTTTCTTGTGCGTGCAGAAGTAATTTTCCTTTCGAATTCGCTGTGTTCTTTGTTATTACATTGTGTGCATCACTCAACAATTATATATTAATCGTTAAAAGAGCAAGGTAATGCATGTATTGAACACAAGAAAACACAGTCGAACGCGCTTAAGACCACTCGAGAAGAATATTTCGATTGTACATATATTTTTATCTTATTTATTTCTACAAAAAAAAAAATTCTTTATATTGAAGAAAATGTGCAACACTCGAGAAATATATATTTGAATAGTTTAAAGATAGAAATTAAGTGTTTATAAATAATAATATACGATAGCTATTAATCGTACACACACACACACTTCTAAGAAACATTTATACCCCTTATACATATATATAGAAGATTAAAAGATAATTCTGAAGGAATAAAAATTATTCTAACAATTTGCAACAGAATGTGAGTCCTGTTACTTCTTCTCAGCGTTTTGTACAACCTTTTTTTTCTTCATTAATCAACATCACACATTGCGTATCATTTTATTATAATATTGAATAATAATATAAAACCCACTCTATTTATAATTTTCTTAATAATTTATATATCGTCAATCTGTTGTATAATAAACCGACTAATTTTCATGTACTGTAGAAGTAGGTGATGTTTCGTTTCCTTTCGTCGTCTCTTAAGACTACATATTTGTTATTATAGCTCTTCAGTGCAAGCAGTCGCCACCCACGACAGAGAAGAAGAGGCCGCGGCTGCTGATCAGGCAACCGCGGCTGAAGAAGGAGCCGACTCTGTCGTCTCATCCGTCGCCGGACAGTGATTCGTCGCCGCACATAGTCACACCAACGCTGAATCTTCCTCAGGCGTCGAGGAGTCTCGAGGAGTCGCGTGTATCGCCGCCGGCGCATACCATACTGGTCAGTCATCCGAATCTGCTGGCGGTGACGACGTCGTCCAGTCTGTTGACGGTGCCGCAACCGGCGTACCTGACAAAACAACACTCGCACCCGCTGCTATCCAGTCAGCAACCGAGCACGTCCGGGACCTATTGGATACAGCGGCAACACTCCCATCCGGAGTTGCCCGGTAGGACAACGAGTCCCTCGATCATAATCGAACCGGCGCCCATCATCAAAACGGAGGAGGAGATTTGCGACGAGGTAGCTCCGACTCCAACAACCACCGCCTCCGATCCATTGATCGGAAGCAGCAGCGGAGGCAGCGTTACTACTACCGGCGGGTTGAGGGTGAAGTCAACGGAGTTGCGACGAGCTTCGTCATCCCCGCAGGTAAATATCCTCGCGCACGCGTGCGTGCAATTATATATGTTAAAGATGTTGTTACATCCAACGCTTACAGACAAGCAGCAGCAGGGATCCTAGCGAAAACACGGGCGATCACCGATCGGGTCACTGTCCGGTGTTGCGCCAGGGACCTGCTTTGGGCTGCAATCATTGCTGGAACACGATCGACGACCACGGCAGAATACTTCGTAGAAAGACCAAGTATCAGTGTCCCCAGTGTCAGATCAATCTGTGCATCGTGCCCTGTTTCCAGGAGTACCACGAGCAGCGGCGCGATCTAACTTCCAAACTGAAACCCCTGCCGAAAACCGGCTCTGTTTAATTTCCCTATTTATTAATGTTAAACGTGGCACGTGCTTCAGTGTCGAGATTTGACGTGACGAACTCATCATCATCAACGTGTACACATGATACCTTTTCCGCGATGAGCGTGAACTGTCAGAATTAATTGTCACTCACATATATACATATATTGTATATATTATATATGACCTCATATATTTTCGTAACACATTTACACAGCGTTTACAATGTAAACGGAATCGTTGCAATATGATAACGACAACACGCATTTTCACAGGTACATGTGCATCAATTTTTGTCCTTTTTTTTTTTTATTTTTTATTGTTTCAGTAATTTCGCTGATTCCACGAAATTTTTTCGTGATTTCGTAAAAATACGTAGTACTCGTTCGTACGAATTTTAATTTAACATTAATCTCATCTAACATTACTTTATTTTCGTCCTGTCGCGCCACGCTGCATGATCTCAAAAAAAAAAAAAAAGTACGACGTTTCATTCTACGTCCTCTCTCTTCCCCGACTTATCCGAGATGCATCGAGATAATAATTTTTGTCGACACGCAAACACTAATTCGGCGAGGCCATGAATTTCGTGACGAAATTGCGCTTAAAAAAAAGTAAAATAAAAAAAAAAAAAAAAAAGAAGGAAAGGACCGTCGGACGCGATGGTCGCTAAAACGAGAGGACTTTAGCGCACGTGCACACACAACGATCGAATTCGGTGTATACCCTTATAAATCACTTCCTACCATTCGCAGCTCCCCTATTGCCACCTGTAAAACGACACTTCCTTCCCACCTCCCTGCCGTTAATGCGTCCACGTAAATTTGTCGTCGTTCGTTCCCGCGATCAATCGAACATGGCACACGCTCGCCTCTTATTTTAGCACGAAGATTAAAAACAATGAAGTTGTTTTTATCTTGATCGATAATTTCGTATCGTTTCAGAGATTTAAAACAGTTTTCGAAAAAAAAAAACATCAAGCGTTTTCTTGCTTCTTTTCTTTTTTAATTACTTGCGCAACGACATACGTTAACGCGAAATCGAGTCGCTCTTTAAACGTTTAATCTCGTAAGTTACAGAACAAAAGCCACAGGATCGATCAGTCGTGTCAGAATATTTCAAGACCCCGTGTATTTCATTTCGTATGTGTATGTCTCGTGCATTAATCGCGGAAGAACGTTCCGGACACATGTTGACCAATAACACAACATGGTGACGGTGTGATACGAATGACCGAAGATCTTCTCCCTCCCTCTCCCCTTCGTCCGGGAGAAAAGTCGCGGTGATGGATTAGACGGATTTCCGCATTTCGTTCCGATAAATCACGATTTGCACGATTCGCGCGAACGTTTTCCTCCCATTTCCTCCCTTCGTCCCGCTCTCCTCTCTCCGAGACATTTTCTCGCGAACGGCGCCGTGCACGTTCGCGCCCCACTTTGTACCATGTAAAGTGTTGAGAAGAGATATGTAGAAGATTATATACGCAATATATTTTTCTCGGCGTTGCGCAGATGTGTATTATACGCGTTGTACATGGATTAATCATATTTTATGTATACATATCTAGCCTCTGAATCAGAGATTCGTAACTTAATTAAAAATAAAAAAATCGTACAAGAGATCGCAGACCCGAGGGAGAGATCTTTCTTGCGGAGGACGAGATGACAATCAGTTTATACACACGCAATTTCTTTTTTTTTTTTTTTTTTCATACCCGTTGTTACGCGCGTTTGATCGCCGCGCGAAATTGTCGATATTGAGAATTTTTTCGTCGAAAGAAGAAATAACACACAGGAAACTCGAAGAAACGTGATCACGGAGTTGGACCCGATGGCGAAACGATAGAGAAAGAGGAGAGCTTTCGCCGCAAAGCGCCGAATCTCGAAGAGTCGGTTGCTCGCAATAAATCCGCGAGGGTCGGACTTTTTCTCTCCGGTTCGGCAGCGTCCGCAGACACGGGGTCAGCCGTTTCTTCTTGCGCGCAAGCTGACGCCACCGCCGTCATCGTCGTCGTCGTCGTCGTCGTCGTAACTGTAGTAACCCCCTCGTCGCATAACGCGCCCGACGGAAGAAACCGTCATCTTGGATCCCCCAAAAGCCACGGCGATATTGTACGCGCAGCCGGTGCCCCGTCGACAGCTGGACCCCTCGTCTCTCGCGTCTCTCTCTCTCTTTCTCTTTTGGCAGAAACGAAAAGTCACGGAGCGCGGATTAATCGCCACCGACCCCTGAATGGATACACGGCTCGTGGGAGGTCAATCTTGTTAGGGCGAAAGCGCATTACGCGGACGCGATCGGCGGCAAAGCCGACGGACACGCTTATTGTTCGCGTTTCGCGCCTCGACGCCTCCCTTCCCGTCATTGTTGTTCTTGACCCGATAAGATTCTTCAGAGCGAAGTCTTCTCTACTAGACTACACCTCCTCGCATCTCTTAGTTGTCTCGAAATGTTTCTTTCAGCGCGCGCGAAGAATAAGAGAGAAAGAATACGTTCAAAAAAATCATCTTCGAGGTGAATATCGCGAACGACGAAGCAGGTTTTAATTAATATTCTGCTGATTTGTATTTACGACACACAAAAGAGAAACAGGAGAGAAATTTCTAATTAAAGTTATCTTAAAGCAGATGTAATCATCATCGAGTCGATATCTCGAGAGAGAGAGAGAGATAGCAATCGATCATCGCGTATCGCACGTTGCGATGTCAAGATTGGCGTTCGCGCGAAAAAAATTAAACAAAACACCAGCTCGGCGCAGCCGAGATTTAAAAATGAAGTTTTTGCATTAACCGACTTCAGGAGCGATGTTTATGCGGATTGAGAAGTTCAAACGCGTAAGAGGATTGCGCGGAAATTACTTAATGCCTTTTTAACTCGCATTTAATTCTCCCTACATATTCCCCGTGCATAATCGCATTATACAGCGCGCGTGGGGTGCGCGTATATTCGCCGCCGCTCACCCCCCTGCTCTCCTACTCTCCCTCCCCCCTCCCCCGGTCCGTTCTCTCTTCTTCTTCTCATCCCCGGGTGCATCGTTTTGTTCCTCCTGTTGTACGGACGCAAGGCGGAAACTCCGCGATATTCGCATTGTGACGCAACGCACCGTAGAAAAAAGGAGCAAGCTGCAATTTCTAAAGCGTCAAACAAAAGCAAACATCGCGACGCTGATTTGTCATGCAGAACTAACTTGTTCCGAGGTGAAAATTAAATACGGCGCTTTGTTTCTTTTTTTTTTTTTTTTGTAGGAGCGAGCAGAGACTATTAACCGAAACAATGAGAGATAAACAAGAGGAATTCTGTCGAGTGACACCTTTAGAGAGCTTTCATTTTTTACGCGAAGTTATAAATAATTTTAGTGAAGTTCATTAAAAAAAAAAAAAAAAAGGGCACGTTTGAAAGTGCGCGCAAATTAAAGACGAAGAGAAAGCAAGCTTCGCCCGACACAAAACAATTGTAGCAATAATACAGCAATTAGCAAGTCGATCTTGCACAAAAGCAGAAGAAAGACGCGACGGAGAAATATTGTGCGCTGCAAAGAACTCGCTTGCAAGAGAAGATAGAAAATACTCGCTGTTTTTCGCGAAAGAACTCTCTGACTTCGCACTCATTTTGCGGTTGCCGTTACTTACTTAATGTTTTTGTACTAATATTTTTTATCTAAAACACAAAGTCCTCGAGATAATAATAAGATTATGAAATCATCTTGCGGGGAAGCACAATATGACGACGAAAGTTACTTGAAACGCGATGTTTCAGTAGTAAACGGGGAGGAAACTCTCAGATGAATAGAAAGAAAAAAACACACACAAGCATAAAAGACGCCGAAACGAAATCTCGAAGGCGGAGGCGGAACGGAGGAAGGCCAAAGAGAGAGAGAGAGAAACAGCGAGAAGAGAGCGCGAAATTGTAGGCGAGGACGAGATCATGAATAAATGTTATCCCTGATAAAGGACACTTAATTTACGCGAAACATTAACATTGAATGAACTTTATCTGTATCCCGGAAGTTTAGGCCAAGTTGGCGCTTAAGTAAGATAAGGTTAAAGGTTATTGTTCGCGAAAGAACGATAAAAAAAAAAGCAGAGAGAAAAAGACAGAGGGAGAGAGAGAGAGAGAGGCTCTCTCCAAGCGACGGCGAAGCCATGCGAGTGGCCCGGCAGCCCCGCCCTCCGGCGCCTTTGATATTCCACCCCCGATCAGCTGACATGCGCGTCGGGGGTATTTGATAAGGGTGCTCAACCGCCCGTCGCTCTGATCGTGCCGGGCATTGCATATGCATGCGATCGATAGTTGGATATATATTTTTTCGGATCGAAGGCGTCTCGTTTATTGGGTCGTGACGACGTGTCGCGATTTACAATATTTATAAAAGTGACCAGATACACTTTAAACTGAATAATAATTTGCGGAATAAAATTCGCCCTCCTTTCCCGAGGGCTGAATTAGGACGAAATTTAGCGGCGGATATAGGTGTGTACCTATACGTGTGTTCTCGTTTTATGTAAACAATTCCGATCGCGTTTTTTAAGTTAAGTCACACGCGCGTAATTTTTTTTTTCTTCGTGCTTTTATTTCTCCGAGTTTGTTGTTTTTGGTATATTTGCAAAAATAATCCGCGCTATTATTTCGCAAATTAATACAGAGAGAACCGAGTATTTACTGTAAATACTTACTGTCATCAGCTAAAATTTACAATGCAAACATAATACACCTTAATATTGGCTTGTCTCTTTTTCGCTAGTTTTAATTTGCTCCAATTTACGTGTTTTTTTTATTTGCATTTTTATACGTGTCTAAATTTGATTTAAAAAAAATCTTCTTAAAGAAATATTTATTCGAAGTCTTTCGCGTTATACCATCGTGTCAGAGCTTTCGTACGCCTTTTCTTTGCGAGATAATGGGGATACCCCGAGGGGACACGCTATATATTACAGGTATATATTAGTTAAACCAATAGTTTCGCGACGAAATTGCCGGCGCGATAAGTCATGCGGTAATATCGCGGACCGGGTCAATAAATCAATTGCCCGTAGCACTTCGAACGGGACATTAGAAATCTGTAAAGCGCCGCGTGTGGACACAGCTGGACGAGTCCGCGGCGATTACCCTCGCAGTACTAACGCGCTATTACACAGTTTTAATATTGACATTACTATCGATTAGCCGCACACACCGGGTCTCTGGTACCGTCAAATCGTATGTCCGCGAATGCACGTGCTCGCATTTCCGTCGCGCACCCCCCCTTGACTCCGCAAGGCAAGATTAATGCACGGAGAACATCAGTTTGCTGTTAGACAAAATATGTGTGTGTGTGTGTGTGTGTGTGTGTGTGTGTGTGTGTGTGTGTGTGTGTGTGTGTGATATAATTAAGGTTCGAACCTTAAGACAGAAGGAGAGCAAGTTCTCTCGAACTTTTGTCATTTGAACAATTAATCGTGCACGGCTCTATTAGTATCTAATTGAGACAGACAAATAATGAGAGCCATCAAGAGCTTTTCTCTTACGGATGTACGTGCAGAATATTTTTTTAAATTACACGCACCTAATAACTCAAAAATTAATTTTAATCCGAAGATTCATATCGGGCGCTCGATTTGCATCTCGTATATTTCCCTAAAAATAACTTCTTTGCTCCTCAGTGAATTTAATTTGAAAAATCATTGCAAAAAAAAACATACATTGTCATTTGTCTATTTAAGATACTCTCATAGCAGATGTTTTTCTCTACTTTCCGATATCAAGCGTTTATGACGATCTTGTTGTTGCATTCAAATGTGATTTATATGAGAGAGGCCGATGTCTCTGCGTGTGTGGGTGCGGCGGAACGAATAGACATTAGACATCACCCTTTCGTCGGCGAGACAGAGTACCGGCTGTTATAACGCATCGTCGAGCCTATAGAAATAAATCCTACTCTCACGTTATTCCGTACAATACGCAATGGGTCTCTCCTCGCACGAGTGATCTGCCATTACTACCATTCACGCAGGATGCCTCTCTGTGTTTGACCACAAACTGTTTTAATCCCACTGTTACTCGTATTTGCGTTTTCAAATCGTTGAACAGGTTGTATGCGTCCGCACGTGAAAACGCGCACTCGTTATGTGTGTATTTTGCGCCCGTAAGTGGCAATTGGCCGATCAATTGCCGGGAAAACTTTTTTGAGTCGCCGAAAAATATATCAGCGGGTTATCTCGCGGGGTGTCTATTGTAAATTTACCTCGCGCGCGCGCGCGCGCGACCACATGGGTGCACATGTGTTTCTTCGCGTACTTCGAAGTTTTACTTCCGATCAAACCGGATTCATTTTTTTTTTTTTCAGTAAGTTTAACTGCAGCAGGGAAAAACTCCTCGCATTGTGTGTGTGTGTGTGTGTAGAGTTACAGCAAACAGAAAAGGGTTCGACAGAGTTTTATTGTGACGAGTTTTGGAGAGAGAACGAGACTTTATAGACGAGATAATGTTATTCGACCGGCTCTCGAAAATTGTTTTATTCCACCCCCTACTCGTGACTGAGAATTTCGTCAAATTGACATAATAATGAGACGTCGTCATCTTGTATTTCGCAAATGCTCGCGTAAAAAAAAATATCGAGTACTCTCCCACCTTACGTGTGATTTTTCACGATAATTTCAGCGACATCGTTAACGGATTAATAAAAATTACAAAGATAACTTTGATAGATCGAGCTTTTAAGAGAGAAAGAGAGGGAGACATAATTACCGACGTTTTTGCGTGATTTTGCGATTCTTCTGAAAGTCTCTTTGAGCACCCGATGAAATATTCATTCAGAACCGAGCGCCATTTATTGCAATTATCGTCTATGAAGATCGCAATTATTTTTGCGTCAACGATCACGTCGGACTGAATTTTTCCCGGCCGAAAATTTCGCCGAACCCCCGATGTCTCTAAGTGTCCTTACGATCTTTGCTTTACCCAATATCTTCTTGGCTCCGCGCGGTCCTTCTACTGCGACGTTTAGCTTTCCTCTCTCTTTCTCTCTGTCTCTCTCTCCCTTTCTTTCTCTCTCTTACTCTCTCTTGCTCTGTGTATGGTGGGGGTACTTTTATTAAAACTCCCGTCAATAGTGTGCGGTGAGGAGGAGCAGGGAGACTCCTACTACAGGACGAGGCTTGCGCTTTATACAATGCTACAGCACAGCCTAGAGCCCAAGGACTGAAAGAGACTCGCAGAAATATCCGCGCGTCTCTCTCGCAATTTTCCTACGATTTTTCCCGCCATCCTCGTTTTTTCAGCACTTTCGCGACCGAATTTATTTCCGCGTAAACGAGCGAACGAGCGCGTTTCGCGCGATGATCAGTGAAATTAGTATAATATATGAAAAAAAAAAGAACCAGGATAATTACGCAATGTAACACAATAATTAAAATAATAATTTGAAAATTATAGCTTTTTTAATTTGTTGAGATACACGTAACTTTTTTCATGTAGAAAAATGCCCCTGTTTAAATCGCGCTTTGAAATCTTGCGATTTGAGCTTTTACGTTTTAAAATTCTCGTTTAATTTTTTCTTTTTTTTCCAAACGTTTTCCAAAATATTTTGAAAATATTTGAATTACTTTAAATCCGCGAAAATCGCCATTTCTTCTATGATTGATTTTTTTTTTATAAGCGCTCGTGGGATTTACATGGCGCAACGAAAATATTATTAAAGACCGCGCACACGCGTTATTCCACGTCCGTTTCCGCGTTATGAGGCATGCCCGTGACGAACGAAGACGGCAAGACGTATATTTTATACGCTCTCCTTGTCTGGTTTTTAATTAAAGTTTGTAGGATACTCGAAGAGGGATAAAAGCTCAGACGTTGATCCTCTTACACATCGACTGACATAGCGCTCGAAAAGAACCGAGATACTCTTGTAGTTTATCCCGCGCGTTAACAGCTTTTTAAGCAAACTTCATTTCTGAGAAAAGTCGGGAAGGAAAAAAAACGCATTTCCGAAAATAAATATCGCTCGTTTTGGTGATTTATATTTAATTAATCGAAGGATTTCTATAAACAGGCGCGCACCAACATACGATTCGAATTAACGTGATCTTCAGTTTACATTTCCCCGTTCTCTTAATTTCGAACATCTTCAATAAGCGAATTTTTCTTTCGTCAGTTTATTTAAAAATTCTTTTACGTTTTGCTTCGCGTTTCACACACGCGAATCGTCGTGAGTCGCAAAAGCTTTCTCGGAGACGAGAGAAATTTCGCACGTTTTCTCAGAATTTCTGGAAATACAAATATCCCTTTTTTCGAGCAGATGACCCGTCGTCATTTTCTCAGGTTTTGCGGTGAAAGAGTCTCACGTTGTGTAATATTTCTTCGGAGTATGCTGATTAAAATTTATCTCGCGGCTGTACCTTTTTTTCTTTTTTTTTTTTTTTTTTTTAAATATATATCGCGCGCGCTCTTCCTTAGAATTTTATTTCCCTCCTCTTTCTCTCTCTCTTTTCCCTCCTAAGAATCTACGTACACAAAAGGAAAGCTGAAGGCGTACACGTGACCAACCACCGTGGACCTCACGCATGCCCCGTTTAATACCACAGCTTGACGGCTTGGTTGGTATGTGGGGGGTAGGTAGGTATATTGGCGCCTGCCGTTAAGCTCATGTTGATCCCTTGTACCAAGCTAGAGCCCCTTTATCCGCAGCGATTTGGAGCGCCGATAAAAGCCGCCATATTGTTGTCATCTCCGTTTACAAAAAAGGGGTAATAAACATGAACTACGTAAATACGTAATTTCGCGATAAGTTTCCTCGCAACGTCGCAAAAATATGTTCGAAGTGTTCAGTGCGCTCGAAAATTGCGTCTTTCATTTCTTGAATATCCTTTTCTCTTGTTTTTTTTTCTACAATGTTTCCCGAATTTTAATGCACATTATTGCGAAAAAAATATTTCAATTAAATGCACGCAACAATCTTAGAAGAGAGTAGTGTTTATTAGTTTTCGCAACAAGGAACTCCAACATATGTCAGTGTTTTGACAATGATAACGCATAATCGGCAATACTTTCCATCTCCTGAGAACAGAGGGCTGTCCATACAGCGTTATCATTGTCCGCTTCTATAAAGATATGAAAACGCGGCGACGTTATTAATTAAACCCGGGGGCGGTTCTGATAGCGCGCGAGAGCGCGGTACGATATAACAATTGTCAATAGAAACTTCGGAAATATCATTTGTATTTTTATACGAAATTTTACGCAGGAGAAATCACATCCCAGCTATATTTTTACAGTTATTTTCTCTTTAATTGTTAATTTCGTCAAAATAATCGCGTGATTAAGTAACAAATTTTATTTACTACGGTTAAAAATAATTGTAAAACAACGGAGTAAAATACAAATGAAATTTTTATCGAAACATTTATCACTCGCAAAGAAATAAATTTTTTTTTACTCGTTCTTCGAATATATTCCGAATGTCACTGTTTTTTTTTTTTTTTTTTTTTAATAGGCGATAAATTACGTGGTTTTTTTTTTAATGTATTTTAATGCGTTTTGCATAAGGGCGTTTTTTTTGTTAGCCGCATTGTGTTACTTCTTGTTGATAGAATAATTAAGTACGCGTTAACGATTGTAAAGCCGCGCGTGTGTCAGCTTGATGTATCGATAATAAAGCCGTCAGCATCCTTCGCGGGAATGGAAGATGTGAAGGTGACACCCCGGTGGTGGCTTTTCACTATAACGTGCCCGGTGTGGAAGCGCTAAAGACTTCGACACGCGCACCAGTCGTTATACTTCGTCGCGCATAAATAATTAATGACCATTTACCAGAGCGGTTATAAATGCGGCTTGCGTCCCGCATTTAAGTGAGAATGACCTCGGCACGGTGGGAAATATTCACGCGTACTAAGCAACGCTCGGAGCGACGTTTTGTCACCGACAAAGAAGACTTTTGTCACATGTGCGACGCGCGCACAAAACTTTGATGATTTAAATAACTTGCGTGTGTGATATAAATCGAAGACAGAAAATCTTGAATTACATAAACTATTAGGATACATAATTTTTATTTATTCAAATTGTACGTAAGGGATGAAAGAGGCAAAAAGTTCAGTTTCTAAAAACGTTATTTTTATCTGCGTGAGCACAGTAGGAAAATGTTAATATTTCCCTTGGAAAAATTTGTCCGTCACGATCTGACATTTGTGTGGGACGAATTTCGTGCACATTACGGCGATAAAATTCTCCCACACGCGTTCTCTCTCGACCGGGCGGATCACGGCGGGTAACGGCATTTCATGTTCCGCATGAAATAAATATCGAATTGAATTTGTTATGAAGGCAACCGGGCGTGTGTGTCGCGGATTGTGTTTATCGTGCCTGTTGATCTGGTTTTCGGGGAGAGAGTACACGATTGACTTGTAGCCAGGAAGAGAGAGAGAGAGAGAGGACGCACGCCGCATCACGACAAATAATTTTCTGTTTTCGAGCGGCGCGGCGCGGCCAAATTATCAGGTCGCTTCATAATGAATATCGGATTGTGCGACCGTAAGATTTAAATGGAGAACAAAGAGACTTATATTTAAAATAAGATTTGTTGTGCAGAATCTACGTGTTTTTCTGACGATCAAATATAAAAGAAAAATATATAAAATTGAAAAACTTGTCGCAAACATATTCTTTTCTCTCTCTCTCTTTTTCTCTCGTACGCACAACATAAGATATTTATTTAAAATGACAGGTTTTCAAAACGATACAAAACGGTATGATGGCACGCGTGAATCAATAAAACCGGGGGCGCGATGTATATACCGGTTGAGAGCTTTTCGATACACGTGCGGGCGTTTGACCATCTCCGAGACTCCCTGCTGCTGTCTCTCCGCGATCGTCGGGCCCCCTCCGAGGGGGCCAAGGTGTGTACGTCGCATGAGCCGCAGTCACGTGGCTGTCACGTGCCAGGGATTACTAATTATGCCCCAAGAACGGTCATAATATCCTGAACCCAGTGGGCACGCTGCATAGATACAGTTAATATCTGCTACGGCAAACATCGTCGCCATTCACGTCTCAGTCGTATGAATAAAGTTTCTTGCCCGCGGCACCGCAGTCGTGGATATTTGATTTTCGCACGTAAGAAACGAGGAGGATTTACGGAGGGAAACTTTAAAGAAACTCTCGAGGAAACCTGCGAATTCGGATTCGCACCGCGATGTTCATCGCGAGCGAGAAGATCGAAAAAGTAAATCGAAGATCGCCGAAGAATTGTTTGACTCATCGGCGAGATATTATTCAAACGCGAAAGTTTAATTAAATTAAATTAATCCGCGCGAAATTATTCGAGGCAAAAAATATCCGCGTTATTTATATTTGTATCCCGAGTTTCACAGAGTTGAACGAGAAATTGTTTCAATGTTTTCAAATGTGTGAAATAATTATTTTCGGTAATTAATGATGAAAATGCAATTGTTCAAATGGTTCCGCGTTTTTCTTTTTTTTTTTTTTTTTCGAATATTTTTCTTCACGGAAAATATTTCTCACTGCGAAATATATATATTTTGCCGGAATATATCTCTTGAACACATGAACGGCCGCCGATATTTTTTGCAGTTGCTCGTGAGGAACAATTGTTTTTTTCGTCAGCGGCTTTGTTTAAAACGTCCGTTGCAACACAACGCAAACAGTACACATTATCTCGCGAAAACAAATTCGTTCATGTCGCGAATCTATACGCTCAGTTTTTTTTGTTTTTTTTTGTTTTTTTTCAAACAGTACGGTTCATGAAAAATCGCCTACCGCTCGATCTCGCAGTTTACGTAACGCATATGCGGACCGGATATGAATCGAGAGAGCGTGCGGGGCCCTGGCGTGATCTCGGCAAAGAATAATATTTGTATACTGCTTTCCCACATATTTGAATGTCGCCTTTCGTATCGGGAGAATCGAGTTTTCTATTTATCGTTCTTTTTGTTTTTCACAATCGTTTTTTCTCCTCGAATACAATGAGGCACGACATTATGTACAGCAGGCGTATTATCCGCCGCGCAGCTTCCAGAAAAAAGAGAATTCGCAATTTCGCGCGCATTCAAATTAATACGTCAGGAAATTTCGGACGCGACTAAATGAGCTTCGTGTGTGTCGGCCACGAGACATTCCCACATTTCTCTCTCGATATCGTCAAAATGCGAATTTTACATTTCCTCGTTGTTGTGTTGCGCGGCTGAGCGCGGTGGTGGTTTGCGGGAATCGACTTCGAGCCAGACCAATCTGTCGATTTCGGCTCGGATTTCCCATGGACCGCGGCTCTGGTCGGTGCCACGTGACTTGTGTCAATAGGACGCACTCCGGTTGATACCCGTCGGCTGGCAAACGGTCGCGACGTCTTTCCGTGCTCGCCGCAGCGTCGCAAACGCGCGCGCGACAGACAGAGAGAGGAAGAGAAATGAGTATTTGCAAAGTGGCCGAGTTTCCGAAATTGGCGACGAGACGCGAACGCCGAGAAAACAGGGGGAGGAAACGTACGAGAACCTGGGAATATTTTCCCGAGCAAATAAATGCGGCGGAGTGTGCGGATGAGAATTTACGCAGCGCGGAATGAAATGCCGTCGGGATCAGCAAAATAGTAAATTTGAAGCTGCGGACTGAGTTAATGTAGCGTCTTGCGCGTTAAATGTATAAAATTACAGCGCGATCGAAAACTACTTAATTATTTAAAACGTATAACAGTTCTTTATATTCACGTAGGTTTAAAAAAAAAAAGAAAAAATATTCTAACTGACATTATATGTTTTAAAGAAATAACGAATTCGAACAAGCTGCAATCGGAAAGAAGGTTTTTGCAGATTGTAAATGGATACCTAACTATTGGAAGTGCTTATGAGCACTTTGAGCTGGTTGAAGGCCCGATTTCGCCGTCAAATCGATAAATCTCGACTGAAAGAGACCGGCCCGGAAAAATCCAAATGTTAATTCGAACTCGGGACCTCTCCCTACTCCGCAGCCCTTGCACTCAGGCCGCGAGACCACTGGGCCGACTCAAAACGCACTTCTCTCAATTTGAAGAGTCAATTTGGATTTTCAAATAAATCACTTTTAGCGGAATCAAATCTCTCCCAAAGAAAAATCATCCTTTTGACGCTTTCCTTTCCCTTTCTCTCTCATTTAATTAACAGAAGTGCAATTAAACTTTCTGTCAATCCGCTCTCCGCACGGATGTTTCTCAGCCGCGTACAAGAGCAGGTTAATCCAAGTATCTAGCGATTATCTCTCATCGGCGATCGCTCGCGAAGCGATTCGCGACGCATCTCGCGTTGCCATCGACAAGTTGTTTCTCCCAGAGAGAAAGAGAAAAAGGTGGCAACGGGAGAGAGGAAGGGAAAGAGGTGTATGAATAACAGGGTGGCGTATGATCGGCGGGCGAGCGATCGCCGATCGTGTAATGTCACACGGCGCTTCCGCACGTGACGACACGTGCCGACGACGCTCTCTCCGTCCGATCTCTTCGCGATGCTCAAGCGTGCGGAAAATCGCTCTTTGAAGTCCTGAAATTCGCTGTTAATCGCGATCTAACGCTCACCTACCTACGGCCGAATAATATATTTTTTTCTTCAGCGGAAGTCGAGCGGAGGGTGAATCTCTTCCCCCCTTCCCGAATCAAAATCTCTTCACAGAGAGACAAAAAAACGCGAAATCGGTGGGAGATCGAAGGAGGAGGGAGAAGAGAAGAGAAACACAACCGGGGGAGGGTTAGTGGTGGAAATGGGGGTGGGATGAAGTAATTGTTTGCCAAGCGTCTATATTGCGCGTTCGGCTGGTGTATCGGGGAAATACCGCGCGGCGACATTGTATAATCGATCACGGCGATTCTCTCATCTCTCTCTCTCTCTCTCTCTCTCTCTCTCTCTCTCTCTCGGAATAATTCTTCATCCCGTGCCGCGTGGAAGAGCCGATTTTTTGGACTTGAGAAAAAGAACTACACGCGCCGGACGTCGTCGGGAAATTTTCAGGAACAACAAACAAAATATATATCCTTTAAGCTTTGTATATATATATATATATATATATATATATATATATATATCCGCGCGGCGCGTATAAAACGCAATCTCTGTCGTCAGGTGCGCCCTTCGCGCGGAATATTTACTCTTCCGAGTGATATGAATAGTTATTATGATAAATAGCAATACGCCGACATTCCGCCGACTCGCGGGGCTCGCGTGTGTAACTCCCCGTAGGATCAGGCGTTCGCGTTCATTTCTCCAGGATACCGCCTGAGAGCGAAGAAAAAAATGTTCTCTCTTCTTCGATTTGAATTTATAATCGACCGGAGGCGCGGCTGTGTGAAAAGAAGCGCGGCTTCTCGTAGCGGAAGATATGAATATTTATAAACAAGCAATAGTTTGATATTCCCCGACAATTTGCTGGTATCGCGATAACAAATGTTGAAAAAAAAAAAAAAAAAAACGACAAGTCCGAACACTCGTCTTTTCCAAATTCGTTGACGAATGTATTTTATTTCGCAGAAGTTTCAATCATTGCGCTTTAAAATTTCACTTCATAAAAGTGATGAGAAAAAAACATTTGCGCGCGACAATTTTTCTCCGAATTACGCGATGCCGCGTGCTCTAGGTTTATTTTCGCGTTATTGTCCAGGTGGAAACTCGGGGGATGGCACCCCGACTCGTGGAATACGGGGTAGCGAATTCGGTTTGAACTTCGGGGCCGTTTGCGCGATGCGGGGGCGGGTTCCTTTATTGAACCGTGCGATGCCAAAGCCCGAATGCCAAAGAGTAGCGGGATCGAAGGAACGTACGAACGAACCCTCCTTGGTCCCTCTCTCTCTCTCTGCAGCATCTCTCAATGCCGGGTAACAGGGACGCATTCCAGGGAGGCGCGCAGCTGCTTTCAACTTTGCCTCGCGTC
The DNA here is from genome assembly GCA_014825455.1 of Pseudomyrmex pallidus. Lineage (NCBI taxonomy): Eukaryota > Metazoa > Arthropoda > Insecta > Hymenoptera > Formicidae > Pseudomyrmex > Pseudomyrmex pallidus. The sequence goes on from QVNV01012305.1 coordinate 44,047, forward strand.
CTGAAGCCGCGTTTCAGCTATACGTTTTCCATACGGCAGTGGCGGATTGTCGATGACGCGAAACGCCCGCCCTTTGGTGTCAGAGAATTTCGCGTTTATCCAACACATATCTCACGACATTGTTGTACAACAATTGATTTTTTAAATCGGTAGATGTCATTTTCATTTCTGTTTACTCATGTCAGTGCCAATTCTTCAGAGATTTTATAATTTCACAAATTACTTTTGTTATTTAAGAGGACGTGTTACGTAACGCATGTAGGGGAATTACTTGAAATAAATGTAATTATTTTGAATTTAATCAGTAAGAGGGAGGTTTTTTCTATCGACTAGAATCTGTCATTGAAAACAACATTCCGTTTTGCATTTTATTTTCTTGAATTTCTTGGAAAAGCGCGGAAAAGCTCTGAGCTTGCTCTCTGAGGGCCTCTTTGAGTTTTCTCCGCCACTGCGTACACACCACCGGCGTTTCTCGTTTCTCTCTCTCTCTCTCTCTCGTACGCTCTCCCTCGCGCTGCATTCCTAACAAAGTAGTCATCACGCATTCCTGGGACGCAATCGTGAACTTCCACCCTCGTTAGCAAAAGATGGATTCGCGCGCTAAAAAAGGACACGTTATTAGAATTCATTCCGCGATCGTCATCGACGTCGTTTGGATTCCGTCGAATTTCGCGAAGCGACGACGTTGCCGTTCGGTTGTTTTTCGCGTTGCGCGGTTCCCGGTACAGATTCACTTGCAGAGAAATCTTTTTTTTTTTTTTTTTAGAAAAACGCCTCTTTCCTCGCTCGTTTAGAAAATCCAACTCTCTGTCGTTAATCGCTGCACGAGGGGAGGTAGACGAAGAGGGGTCACACATTTCGTGAAAAGAATTCCGACGTGCACGCCGCGACGTGCGGGAAACAAAAGAGCGTCAAAAGATTTCGCTATCGCGTGTTACGATGCGGCGACACCCTCTCCAATGCGTGACCAAAGGGTGTTTTAGCCGGCCCGTGCGGGCGCGGGGGGATTCCACCTCCCTCGCGCGAGGTGCATAATGCCGTATCGGCATAATTACACGGATGGCGTTAGTGTCACATCCCGAACAATATGCCCGAGGGGGAGATACGTCGGTTTACATGTGCACCTGCAAGAGAGAATCATAACTCATCGCCGAGGACCGCGGCGACTTTTGTGCCGTTACGTGCCCGTGAAATGGAACGGGTCATCGGGCATCCCTAATTTTGCCATTGTGCGTAGTGGATAAGGGATCGATGTCTCGTCGGGGATCGAGACTCGGCCTACATCTGGAACGTCGCGGCTTTAACTCTCCCGAATCTCTAGACGACAGCGCTCTGTCAACGGTAAGCTATTGCGTGGTAAATTTAAAGCGCCTGTTCTCTCGTTGCGAGCTCAATATTAAAACAATAAATACGCGTACACAACATATGATCACTTCAATTACGTGACAGTGTGAAGAAAACACGTGCGTGTAATTTCGAATAGTATTCAATTTTAAAGACGCATCTCATCCGTAAAGATTTAAAAAATTTCTCGATCATCGCGCGCGTGCGAGTAATTGAAGATTTTCTCTTTAGATTAGTTATTAATTCGCAGAGACTGTCTTTCGCGAGATTTGTCGACTGTATCGAGATTTCTGCGACCCCACACACAGAGGGATCTATCGATTCCTCAGCGACGTATGTTCGCCGTCGCGTACGCGATTAAGCGAGACTGAATACTAACTGGACTGGCCCGAGCACGAGGGGGGGCAGGCAGACCCCCTTGGACTGCACGTGTTCCCCAGAATACTTTGCATCACCATTACCGCCAACTTGATGCCCCTTTGTATCGCGCATCCGAGGGGCATGCCTCGTAGTTTCGTTCCCAACTAGGCGTATCATTGGGGGATTCGTAACGCGCGCACAGAAACAGAGAGACAAAGAGACCTATATAGGCTTTTATTTGGCAAACATCGCCGATAGACGGCCCGTACAAAGGACCGCATTGTCGCATATTTACGCGGACTGACAAACGGCCAAATACTCGGTGAGCGCGGGAGCGACTTTCGGGGCGAAAAAATATGTCCCGGAGGCAGAGCCTAGCGCGTTCGAAAGTGGCATCGGTTATTAGCCCCATCCGCGGGGACAAAAGTGGCGCATGTCAAAAGCGAAAAGAGAGTCAAGAGAGAGACGCTGCTGCTGGTTCGTTCGCGCTGTGCTACACAGGCTCTCTGCGAGCAAAAGTTTCGTGTCAATATAATAGCACTTCTCCGTGCTCGCTTCTATCTGCCTTCTCGTTTCGCTTTGAGATCCGCTCGATTCGCATTATAAAACCTCCTAATAATGGTTGTTGTGAAAAATAATTTAATTAATGTATCTCTTTGCTGAGATTTTTAAACAAATGCGAAATACGAGCACTCTTAGAAATAAATTAAAATAAACGAAATAGAATGAAAATTCTGTAATGCAGAAAGTATCAGAGCTGCCACAAAACGTAACTCGTCCCTAATTTTTTCCCCCTTTCTCTCTATCTCTCTATGAACTTGTTTCAAATTGATCTAGAACCCCCGTTTCACCTGATCGCCCGTCGAAAAAAAAGATCCCGGCGGCGCCCGAGATCGATGTCCACCGGGATATACGTCACTGAATCCGGCCAGCCTGGGATATTGATCCCTGGGCCGCATCGCCGCCGGTTGAGCACCCTCGGTGTCGTTTCACCCCACCAGCGAGAACGGGGCAAGGGCGGTTCCTAGCGACGCCAATCGCGCCTCCACCGCCGGCTTCGCGGACGACTTCCACGGGGGATGAACCCGCCCTCTTCACTCTCGCGTCGATGCCTCGTCTATCTCCAATGACGGAGACGAGACACGGGGATAGAGGAAGCTGCGCGCTCCGTGTGGGGGGACGGGGTACATTTGCGATGGGGGCGGCGGGGGAGGATGATTTTCGCTGTCGACCAAGTCGGTCCGTTTCGTCAAAAAAGCGACGGAGCTCGTGCTGACGACACGTAACGGGGGGAACCTGTCACGTATACGGAGTGTGCGTTTCCGAGTCGCCGATATACCGGAGATGAGTAGTTGAGGAACTTGAGGAAGAAGGGGTTGCGTCAAGAACGTCGTCTTCGTGCGTCGTGTCCGTCATGCCGCGCAGCCGTGACGTCTCGCGTCCCGCGATCGTTCGGGAAGAAAGTCGTCGATTGACACCCGCGTGCAGCAGCTTCGGCAGCTCGTCATGAGATTCGGATAACGAATCATCGTTCGTAATTGACATAAACCGTCGAGAGAGTTAATTGGTATCGTCGTTGAATTTCTTCCACGCGTCTTCCGCTGCGATCTGTTCGCGGGGCGCGAAAATTCGTTCGATTATCGAATCACCGTAAGATCGATCGCGGGGTGCAAGTGACGTGGACTAATTTTGCACGACAGTGTTCACTCGCAAAATTCTCGCGAAACACGCTTTTGTGGTGGGATGTGAATTCGAGAGAAAAAAAATTATAATATCGCAAATTCGCTGGTAATTTGGAAAAAACCGAACGAAAGTGAAACGCGGATGTTGTCTCGCGAGAACGTCCCGTCGAATACTGAAAACAAAAACTAGAAGATATACATAAAACAATTAACTAGATGTCGATGAAAGAGGAGAAATTTTCATTTGTTTTTGTCGAGAACGGAAGGTTTTTCCTCGGGAAGGTTCAATCTCTTTGTTAGAGTTTTAAGAATTTCATCATCCGGACACTACACTAGAGTATGTGATCCTCGAGTGTGTGTTATCCAACGCTTTTCAACGATAAAACTTTAGCAAAAAAGACTGTGCGCGCGTGTGTGTTTGTTTCCGCGGAAAGACACCATGTTGGAATTCTATCCTCCGGCGTCTGGTTCTTTCACTCGACAGAGTGAACCGGGCCAACCCCTGCCGACGGTTCCGCCTATTCCTTTCCGGCCTGCGACCGATAATAATAACGCAGGTAAAAGGCAGTAAAATTAATAATCTATAGAGCTTTTGACGTTCAAAATTTTCGAGATTTTCCTGTCGCCCAATTTGACGTCACCGAAAGCACGTCGAGAAAATTATGTCCGGTGACGTCCTCGGCGACGATTTTTAGACGAAAGAAGAAAAGAAAACGATCGACAACAATAGCAGTCACTTAAATTTGCATTCCAATAAAATAAACAATAAATTTAATTGAAAGATAAACTAATTTGTTCGCTTAGTCTCTAATTTTCTACCTCGTTATTTTTAACAACGTCGTTTTTTGGCCGTCGGTCTTTGTCCCGCAGAACCGCCCGTCGCGGTGAAAACGGAGTCCGGTCTCCTGGAGACGATCTGCGCCGGCTGCGGCCGCACCATCGCCGACAAGTACATGATGAGAGTCGCCGAGAGGAACTACCACGAGGAGTGCCTCTCGTGCACGGCGTGCGGCGCGATGCTCTCGCACTCGTGCTTCATACGCGACCTCAAACCGTACTGTCGCACCGACTACGAGAGGATCTTCGGGGTGAAGTGCGCGCGATGCCTGGAGAAGATCAGCTGCTCGGACCTGGTGATGCGACCCGTGTCCGGCCTGGTTTTCCACGTGGAGTGTTTCGCGTGCTGCATGTGCGGCCAGCCGTTGCCGAGGGGCGCGCATTATATTCTCAGGCAGGGCCAGCCGATTTGCAGACGAGACTTCGAACACGAGTTGTTTCTAAATAGCCCGCAGGGTGAGTGTCCACGTGTGTCGATGGAAGATGTGCGTGCGTGCGTGCGTGCGCGTGTGTTCACGCGCGTTAGATCGCGTTTCGTTCATTCCCGTTTCTTTTTTTTCCGATTATTTTTATGCGTTTTTATTTGTTGCTATTCGATCAGGAGGCTTCGATGTGTGTTTTGAATTTGAAGTAGCGATCAGAATTCGATCTGTCCACGTCGCGTGTGCTTGTGTTGTTTTTTTACAGGAAAACACTGATTTTTTTATCATTCAAGAGTCAAAAAGTCAACAAAAAGTTTTCACGGGAGAATCGAAAACAAAAACAAATCGAAAACACGATCGTGTTTGACGATGACGAGATGTGTAAACAATACAACTGGTTCGAGAGAGTTACAACACTGTCGTTAAAACAAACGAAGTAAATTATATTAAAAAATTGCAAACGAAAAAGCTTGCGATCAAACAGCATGAACACACGTTGCTTGTACAGAGAAAGATATTGTCTCTTTTAAATGTATCATGAGAGAAAAAAAAAGCAAAAAACTAGCATGAGGACAACTGCGTGACGCATATATTATCTTGCATGGTTTTTTAAACAGAAAAAAAACCTATGTTTTTTGTGTTACGAGTTTTCTGTTTCTTATCATCCTCTCGCTTTGTCGGAAGCACATGTGGCGAAATCGAGCGAAACCCTGCGAAAAGCCTGAATCGATATATTTCGATAATTATTATAGTTTACTCCGGTAGCAAAAAAAAACCCCCCGAGAAGCGATCCGACCATTCGTTTCATATATGTTTTCTGAATGAATAAAACAAACTGCTCAGTTATCCTTTGTATCGTCCTGTTTAACGAGCTTTTCGCGCGTTCTACGATTGGCGAGTGACGCGAGGGTTTTTCCCGTCGCGAAAAGAAAAAAATCTACCGTCCCGCGTAGAAAGCACCCCTTTGGACCGCGTTAAAGACAAAAAAAAAAAGAAACACGCGGAATGCCTGAAAGCGCGCCGAATGACAAATCAAATGACGCCGTTGAAGAAACGCATTTGTACATACCTTGTTGCATTGTTCGCAGGTTGTACTACAATCTAAAGACATCCAAAGTAAAAATCTACAGGAATTTCGAAACAGGGCTGTTCCCCTTTTCAAGGTAATTACACTTAAATCCAGCGTAAAAAAAAAAAAAGAGAAAAAGATCTCGAAATAGGAGAGGAGAGCGATTTGTTGAGCGCGTCGAGAGAGAGAGAGAGAGGGAGAGAGAGTTCGCCAATCTGTCGCGCGGAATATATCGTCAAAAATTATCTCAGAGTGTAACTTGATACAACAACAAAAAAAATGAGAGCGAGAAAAAAAGAATGGAATTTATTTCAAGCCGTTTATGCCGACCGAATATTTCGATATAGAAATTTATGGCGCGCGTTTCGAGATATTTTATGCGTTATTGGTGACGATAGAAAATGATGAAAGAGCAGTTTGTGAGCCATCTATTACACACACACAGACGTACACACACGCACACGCACACGCACTCGAACAACACACATTCCTCGCTTCCCGATGTATATATTTCGCTCATGAAATACGAATGCGAGAAATCGACTCGTCGTTAGTGTAAAAATAAAAGCGACTCGTCGTAGTGTATAAAAAAATAATTTAAATGCGCAAAACAATATATCCACGAGAGGAAACAAAGTGCCGACAGGTTTTTCTTTTCTTTTTTTATTGTACGCAAAGACAAGATATTCCGCTGCTATCAGAGGGTTTTTTGTTACATTTTTATTATTAGCAGCAACTGACGATTTAACGCCGATCGCGCGCGAGTTCGCGAGTTATTCCGATCGACAGTTTCGCGCTCCTTCTCCTCCTCCTCCCTCTTCCTCTTCCGCATCGCATAGCGAAGCAATTTTTTTTACAATGGAATTCCCGGAGTTGTTGGAATATTTTGAGCGGGAAGTGGAATCTCCGCGCGCGTGTACGCACAGTGCGTTTGTTCCGCGGCCGACATGTTGCCGCCGCGCGGCGGGTCTGTGTGTTCCACGGTAGGCGTGGCCTGCGCTTTGTCGGATCACTGTCTGATCGAAACCGGCCGTATCTACTGCCTGACTTCGACCACTCGCCTCCCCCGTTCCCACCCCCATGTGCGCGTTTGACGCTCGGTTTCAACTCGCGCAATTCGGAAATAACAACCGAACGCGATTCGGTGAACATTAAGCTCTGTCGTCTTCTTGTTCTTATTTACTCTCTGTTTTGCGTCACTGAACGCGACGATTTTTAGTTAGCCGCTTATTTGTATCTCTACAAAAAATAAATAATTTATTCTCGCCTGCAGTAAAACAGCAAGCGATATCGGCATGTTACAAACCGAACGCGATTTTGACAGTTTGGAAATTGGCTTTTATTTATTTATTCGTAGGAAAACAATTGGAAACGAATAAAAAAATATTTAATAGACATCAAAAGAGGATTGTGAGAGAATGTAAGAACATGTGCTTTGTTATCGCTAGATGACGACTTGATGGACGAGAATCGGCCGCGGGACGGCCGTCGGGGTCCGAAGCGACCGCGGACGATTCTCACGTCGGCGCAGCGCCGTCAGTTCAAGGCGTCCTTTGAGGTGTCGCCGAAGCCGTGCAGAAAAGTGCGAGAGGCCCTCGCGAAAGACACCGGCCTGAGCGTGCGCGTGGTGCAGGTCTGGTTTCAGAATCAGCGTGCGAAGATGAAGAAGCTGCAGAGAAAAGCCAAGACCGAGCCGGGTTCCGACAAGGAGCCGAAGGAGGAGCGACGAGCGGAAAGTCCGCACAGCGATCACAGTAAGGACAAGTTTCTTCGTTATCGCGCGAGATCAATTTTAATTTTTTCGCGCGACGATCGGATTCTAAACTCCGTGCCGTGATATCCTGATATCGATTTATTTACGAAATTTCAAGCCTGGCCCTTTTTTTCCTACTAATTATTATCGCTCTTCGAGCGAGGTATAAGCTTGATTTCTGAAGTCTGTCTATGTTTCACATCACGCTTCTCATCGCGTAGTCAAGTTGTTGAGAGCGACGCGATCTCTCGCGAAGACTGGTTAATGGGGCTTTGTTAAACGAGAGTGAGTTCAATGTCAATTGTCTAATCTCGTTCGCAGGTCATTACTTGAACGCCCTGAACATGCGCGATGGGGAATCTTCTAGCTTCCCCTCAGCCACTCAACCGCTCAACCCCAATAACCCGTACTCGCCCGACGGTAAGTCTTTACTCACCGTTCCAGACTCATTTGCGCGCCAAATATCAGGACGATACGTGCGCAACGCGTCTCTATATCTCGATAAAAAAAAAAAAAAAAAAAGAGAAAAATAAAAATAAGATAGAGAAAAACATTTCCCTTTTCGAAATGAATGATATTTCGTGATCGTGTTCTGTGAATTCTTAGTGACTTATCACGAACGCTTTTCTCGATTTATTTATTTTTTTTTTTAACAGAGTTAAAAACATAAACTTGTATATTTTTTAAGATAAAAGAGTGCGAGATCGATTGTTTCCGCAAGTAAAAGCGACGGGACGCGTCTCGATTTATTTCAGACGCGTATCCGGGACACTCGGGGGAGAGTTTCTGCAGCAGCGACCTGTCTCTGGACGGCACGGACGGCGGCTTCGACATCGGCGAGAACGACGGCGGTGGCGCGGACGGCAGCCATCAGGGCGCCTCGCATTCCCATCACGGCTCGTCATCGCACGAGACCCCGTCACTGTCGCAGAGCCTGCACGCGGCCATGCACAATCCTATCGACAAACTGTTCATGATGCAGAATAGTTACTTCAGCGGTGATCACGCGTAATCCCGAGTTCTCTCACTTCTCTCTCCTGTCCTCGACACAATTCGTCGCTTTTCCGTTTTCTCCTTGTAATTGCCCGCCTTTCGCCTCCTCCACCCATCTTTCCCGTTTATTCGATCTGTCATTTTTGAAGAAACGTCGAATCGTGTTTCCGTTCCCTCGCGTTATTTTGTTATTTAACCCACTTTTTGGCCAACGTTGTGAGGGTTTTTCTTTGTTTAGACGGTTTAAAAATATATTATTCCCCGACCTCTGTTCGGAATTCGTAATATCCTCAACGCAAAAGGTAAAGAGAAAAAGAGAGAAAAATTGAAATGTCAGAAGTTCTCGAAAAATATTTGCTATCCTTTGTTTTTCGCCTATATAAAATCTGTATTTATCCCTCTGTGTGTAATAAATATATATTCATAAGCATATTACGACAAACGTTATTGCGAAGGTTTTTTTTTTCTCGTCCTTTGTTGTTTCTCTGATTTCAAAGAATAATATCGTCGACAATGTTTCGCATCGAAAAACATGCAACATTTTATGCGAAACAGAAAGCATCCGAGCTTTTGTCAAATAATTTTGACAGAGTTTTGTCGAGAGTTTTAATATTTTTCCGAGTCCGAAAATGGGTTGAAAAAAAATAAAATAAAAGAACGCGTTTCTGTTTTCGTCGTCGTAAAAATTCCTCCAAGCGCGGAGAAAGAGATTCAGGGGGATTTGAAAAACTTTCTCTGTAGTTTTTTTATTTTTTTTTTTTGGTTTTATGTATAAAACGATATCTATTTCAATGTTTGGTGAATGTGTCATTACATTTGTTTGTGAGATCGTTACTAATCTACAAACTTGCGTCGCAACTATTTAGCGCAATAGTCGTCATTGCTTCTGATCGTTTCTAGAGTGACAGACTTTTCCGACAATTGTTTTTTTCTACCGTTTTTTTTTTTTGTTTTTCCATCTCGAGATAACAAGGAGCGAGACATTGCTTCAACTGAACGCAATGCTCGCAACGTTAATAGTTTGACACAATCGCCTTTTTTATTTACGTGTGTCTTTCGCGTAACATATTTTTCAATAAAAAATATATCAATCGCGCACGCATGTAACTTACATACTTTCACAATTTAAAATTCGCTCGGATAAAAGTAATTAAACACTATTTTATCGTCAACAATGTGTAACACGTTTTATATATATATATTTTATATATAAGAACCGTTGTTAATAATTAACAATAACACCTCGTGACGCTTTTCGCGATAACATATACATATTGCTTTGATCGAGAGGCGTGTGCTTTACGCTACATAGTATACAGTGATATTTTTCCATCTCAGTCTGAGAGATTTTACGATGATTGACATTTAAGCGATACGCTTCGTTCGAGAAGTTGTAGAGCTTCTAAAAATGCGGCGAAGAGAATATACGAAACAAATTTAAAATTGGCCAAAAATAAAATTGTTACAAACACACACGCAAGACAGAACAGAATATTTATATAAAATTTACGTCTTTTTAAGTAAAACAACAAATATATACTTGCGCAATATCGTCTGAGAAAAATTGAAAATATTCGTTTTTTCGGTGTGTCTTTTTTTCGAAAACGTGACACGCGATCTCGTTAATATTCGAGCGGAATCGAATAACGGAAATAAAACGCGACGAAAGCGGACCATATCTTAACGGATGTTCGACGGAATTTCCGGCTTCGTTCGTTTTGCTTGTACTTGTTGCGCTCAGAACGAGATTTACATAGACGGACACATTGTGTCGGGAATCGCGACACATCTGACGCGCTCTTTGCGCTTTCAAGGAAGAGAGAAATTAAAGTTCAAACAAAACGAACTTGCCTATTTTACATTTTTTTTTTCGAGAGAGAGAGAGAGTCGTTGAATTCTGTACGGAAGCAATCGCTTCAATACTGAGACACCCCCGATCGAGAAAAATACTCACATTTCCTTTTCCCTCGTCGAGCGAATTGGCTTCAATGTGTGTTCATTCTGTTTCCTAATTGCAGACACGGAACAGCACATGAATTTTCTGTCTTCGGGCCGTTTTCTCATCGTTGGAACAAGCGTTCCGATATGATATATAATTATCGATAATAATTAATCCGCTTTCGCACACGTGGAACTTTTTTTTTACGCTTACACCTCTTCGCGTTATATTTATCCTACGCGTATCTCGTGGAGAGCAATATTTTTGCTCGACGTTAAAAAATTGGCGTTTATGTACAAATATAATAAAGCGAGATTTCTTTAATTTTATTTTATATACATATACTTTCATCAATGATTGATCACGTGTGTCTTGTTGAAAAACGGTGTTCTCGCTCAATAAAGACGCGGAGATTTCCGTTGTTGCTCCACGGTGGCTTGTAAAAATTCGAAAGTGCGCACAAAAAATATATATATATATATCTAAAAATCGTTTCTCCAAACTGACGCAAATACAAGTATGTACATTCATGGAACTTGGATCATCGTCAAAATACATCGATTGTTCGTATTGCATCGTCGGTCGCATCTTCGTCGAAAGGAATACACATCGAGGAGAGAGAGAGAGAGAGAGAAAAAAAATAGTCGCAGTAATCTCAGATGCACAGAGCGAGAGAGTAATTGTCCTGCGACGATTTTTTTTTTTATCCTCCTTTAGGACAATTTAATTATTAGCTCTCTGTGTAGCAATAATAATTAAAAAGTGGTCACTCACGTTTTTGCTGTGCAATTATTCGGTTCCAAGTGTGTTTTTTCTTTCTCTTTCTCTCTCTCTCGGTACACGCTGGTCGTGTTCCTAAGTACCGAGACAAGAAAAGCTTAAGCGAAAATAGTCTGTCTCAAACAATTGTCTATGTGGAAAAAATATAATTCTCCGTCTGTTCGAACGAAGTCGTACGCGCGCTAGACGCGCGCGTACGTGAACACGCGATACATCTTGACGCGTGTGCGTCGAGTGGACCGTTTCGTACGCACAGCAGGTGTATCACATCGCGAGATAATGTTCGATATATACAGCAGATATGTACGTTGCGTTGTTTGTCGCATACGGCGGACAATAATAATGCGTCCGCGCGGAAAAGCGAGCGATTGTAAAAACGAGACAACCCGTGGCGACGACGCGTCACGTCGACATGTCGGTTGTCTACCGGAAAGCTTTATTTATTTATTTTTTATTTTTTTTTTTTAAATCACTGATTCGAACCGTCCGATTCGCGCGATCGGACGGTTGTTCCCGCGAGAGATTTTGTGAGTGCGCTAGCTACGAGGACAGCGTGTGTGTCGTTTTACTTAATTTTACCCTACGTAAAAGTCTAAGTAAACTTATGGCGGTGAGACGAGCTCGGAAAGCATTTTTTTTTCCTCTTCCCACGCACGCAGAGCGAACTAAGTCCCGCACTCTCCAAATTGCAAGCTGCTCTCTGTCTCTCTCCTTATCTTTCTCTTCCTTTTTCTCTCTTTCTCTCTAATGTGGGAATAATATCCGCGCGTTTCATTCTTCAGGACTTCCTCGCGCGTTTTCACTTGAAGGATTCGACGATGTCCATGATGCTGACGTAGGTTCCCACCAAGAGACCGACCAGTCCGAACACAATCAGGAAGATGTTTTTGAGTAGCTTGTACTTGAACGGGCCGAAGTCCCTGTTCGGCCACAGCACGCATATGTCGATGAATCCGGGAAACGAGATACCGAGAGCGGACAGGCAGAAAGCGCCGAAGAGCGAGATGAACAGTTCGAGCAGCGGTATGGAGATCGCCAGAATGACTGGAACGGAGACGAGAAATTTATTTACATACGAGAGAGACATTTCGTCTTCGTTTTTCAGACTTGAAGAAGAAGAAGAAGAAGATCGCACTTACTTGTGCTGATAACGAGAGCGGTGCGAAGACCGTACTCGGCGAGATACTTCATGGCCTGTTTGTGGGTCTCTTTGACCTGCCATTGTTCCGCTTTCTCCTTCAAATACCCGTCCCACAGAATCTCGATGGGTACGTACGCCTGCAGGGCGTAAGTGAAGAATATGGCGACCGCGAACAGTATCTTCACGCTTTGCGCCATGCTGCAACGAGAATTTTTTTATCACTTGTCAAATCGCGAGCGCGCGCAATTAATTTCGCTTACATCTCGTTGGACGGCAGATTGAAAGTGACGCTTCCCTTGGCGTCCGCGCCGTACTTTATGTAGCCGAAAAATCCTATGAGTATGTACAAGAAGACGATCACAGTCATGCCTATGTTCAAGACGCCGCAATAGCCCAGGAAATCCTTCGGCGTCTTCATCTTGTTCTCCAGAGCGATTATCTGCGCGACAGCAACGTGTCGTGACGATCGGGTGAAAAATTAATCGATTTCTTTCTGTTAATCGAGCGAGAGAAAAAAAATTGTTTCGGGGAACAAAACTCACCAAACCGATGGCTTCCAACGCGAACAGCGTTGTCCCGAAGTAGAGGGCGAAATTTCTCAAAGTGCCGAACATCTCTCTGTCGCTGATCGGGGGTAGGTCTCGCACCATGTACGTCAGGGTTAATACGAGCCCGACGAACGTGAGAACGTTCGCTAACGCGGAAAAGGGCGTGAGCTTCTTCAGATTCGGTATGTAGTTTATCACAACAAACGCGATCGATAACGACAACGTGTACTTCCAAAGCTCCCATTCGCCACAGTACAAGTCTATCACCTGTGCAATCACGGTTGTAATTATTTTGCGATTTTTAATTAATTCCAAGCGCTCACCTGCTTCAAGTTCCTCGTGATAAATACTATGTAAACGCAGCAGATTCCCAATTGATAGATCACCAAGAAGCCATCGATCAGAAGTCTAAAAGCAGTAGTAGATTTTATTCTGTTTGATCGCAAAGACATTTGTCACGCGCGCGCGTGTTTTTTTAACAAAATCTTTTAATATAAAAAAAAATGTTTCTCCGTGGACAGCGAGGAAAATTAAGCCTCTTGAATTTTTTTTTTATTAACAAAGGTACGATATACTTCTTGGATCGCAAATATATCGAAGAGAGTTCCGCGCTAATATTTTGTCAGTAGAGATAAAAGCGATACTTACGGCGCGTACTTGGAAAGTTTCTCCATGCACTTGGGGCCTTGGATGAGGGCTTGTTGCATGGTTTCCGGATAGGTCAACGTGCCGCGTTTCAACTGTTTGCACAATTTGTACTGCGCCTTTATGAACACGTGCAAGCAGTAGGTGCAGAGCGCACCTATGATAACCGTGGCCACGACGCCGACCAGAAGACCGCTGTTTCCAAACGCGTTGGGCATCGCCAAGATCCCCGTGCCCAAACTTCCCTTCAGAAGATGAATCAAGGTCGCTAAATTTCTGAAAGAGAAGCGCACGCTCGATGTCACACAAGTTTTTTTTTTCGAAGAAACGAAATGTCTTCGCGAAACCTTCGAGGTTTTTACTCACGAGGTTTTGTTCTTGATGTCCCGATGATCGTGAGGATCGAAATCGTCCTCGTCTGTATTTACCGCGTTATAGGAACGTAACGTTTCGCTGTTATTTACAGCGTTTGCAGCGTTTTCGGCGTTGCTTTCGATCTTAACGTGTTCTACGGTCTCGTCGTTCGTCGCTTGGTTTTCGATCGTCCTGCGCGTAAATTTTTTTTTTTTTCAAAATCACATCGGCGCGATACTTTTTAACATGTTTAATATATTTTATTCAAGTGAAAAAAAATATATCGTACTTGTGAGGACTCGGCGAGTCGAGCAGCTGCAACTTTATAGTCTCCTCCTTCGAATTGTCCATTGTCACGCAAATGTCTTTTACGCGGGTTTCGTTTCCCTGCAACATATGTATATATCTCTTCTCTCTACACCAGAGAAATTTATTATTCAAACAAAAGCCAATGTTGCACGAAAATCAAATTTAAAAAAGCGATAATCGAAGCGTAATTGCGTTTGTGCAATTGTTGTGTAACTCGTCGTGGATTGAAACGCGTCGCGCGCCGAAGAATCGACCCACATCGGGGCCATCCGCGGGCGATCCGGTCATCATTAAAACCTTTAATCAATTGGCGGATGTGGAGCAATGCGGCAAAGCAAAAAACAAAAAAAAAAAAATCGTCAATTTATTGCTAATCTGTCGCACGACATACATATATATATCTGCCGCGCCGCCGTGCTTTAGCACATTCTTTCGCGAACTGATTGCTCTTAATTATTGCATTGAGGTCAAATGCAACTTGAGGTTAACTTGCTGAAGGTTGCGCTCGGTGGTATCCTCGCACTTCGCGCGTATATATATTATTTTAACCCGCCCGTTAACGGCGTTTCGCGTCGCGCCGCTGAACCGAACTGATTGATCTTAAATAATGACGCGCGACGGGGGCAAAGTCTAGAGCCTCGTGCGAAAATGTGCGGTTTAAGCAACTTTTACGGCGCGCAACAAAAAAAATGCGGCTTTGTTTTGGAAACAAACGCGGTAAATCGCAAATATTTTTTTTTATCGCACAAGCGTCGTCGCGAAAATTATTAGCGCAATACGATTTTGGATACTTACGTCTCGCAATCGGTCGGTTTAAAATTGCGTGTATTGCGTGAGGTGCGAAATGTTTTTCACGATGATCCTTATCGCGCAGTGACGATTCGTTTTTCTACGTGAGAAACGCGCGCTTTCCCCGGGAGGTCACGGCCGCGACGAGTATCTGTGCGAAATGAGGGAAAGGAAGTTCACGTTCTTTTGTGTTTGCCCAACACGTTGCAAATCGTCGTTAAATTCCGCTAAATGGATATTAAAACAACGTTGAAATCGCGCATTATCCGTTTGTACAAGAGAGAGACGGGAGCAATTTCTCTCTGAGTGTTCGTGCTGTTGAATTTTGTAACGCGTTGCAAAGAGCCTCGCAAATTACGTCTTGATTTAAAATTTACACTTTGCGCGAGAAGACTGACACTCACCTATCACGATCTTAATTAACTCTCAGCAGTCGCGGGTTGTAATTTCCTCCTCGGTTCGCAGTTTTTGCGTGTCTCTGCGGAGAGAAAAAGGAAATTTATACTTCAGACGGCGCACAACTCGAGTTGGTTTCCGGCGATTTTGCGTTTCAAAAAAAACAAAAAAAATTTGTTATGTATATCGACGCGACTGTGTATCATCAGGGAGGGAGTTAAAAAGAACCGCGTGATCCGATTTATATCAGCGTAGGCGGAATGTTCGCCTAAAGCGCGCGCGTCGCGCGTACGTGGGTTAGGGTTTAAGTATTATAATCAATCCTCTTCTAATTCTTACTTCCTCGACGCTCGCGCTGGGGAGAGCTGGGACGAGCCGTGCGGTCTGTCCCGTGTTTGAAACAATAAAAAAAATAAATAAATAAAAACGACCGGCGGGCATATCTCGCCCGTTAATTTTAGATCACCGGAAGAGTTCTCTTTGCCGGCGGGATCCGATTCGTTGGCAGGTGTCAACGCCGGTCCGAAGGTCGTGAGAAAGAGAGCGAGAATATTAAAGCGAACCGCGCCGACCGATTTCAATTGAAGGGGAGAAGATACGTTTGAACGTGTACGTGTCGAATAGATCGCGCGTTTGACTTCTTTCGTTCTCTTTCTCTCTCTTTCCGGATAAAAAGTCTTTGCGAAAAAAAACAGTTTTGCGATGAGAACGCGCGAATGATATTATTGTAAAATCGTAATTTCGATCGCGATCAATCGGTCGTGCGAAAAATCGAATCAGGGGCAGAGCAACAAACGTGTGTTGCACAATTGTAATTTATGCGTGACAAACCGCGTGGCAAGCGATCAATGCAACACATTGCGTTCTTCTTTCTTTAAATAGCCCTCAATGAAAAGATAAGTCACGTGACAAGCATTTCGAAAGAAATCTCGGGAAAAGAATTTCGATCGCGAAAAGCTCGGCTCTTCCTCTTCCGACACGACGGTCGAGAAATGTGTCGCGGCGGGCGAAAATTTTTCGCGTCGTGTGTGGTTCTTCTTTACGTTTTGGTTATGGAATTAAAAATTAATCTAAATTGCGCATTGGCACACGCAACAGCAGCTCGGCCCGATACGTAACCGCGACAGCTTGCGGTCAGTATTCTTCCATCCGTTTAATCGCTCAATCTGTTAAACTCCGCGCGCTGACACGCGCTGCTCGCTCAGATTCGTCCGATGCAAATCGAATCAGAAAAGTCAAATGAATACGTACTCTAATAAGATGATTAGATTAATTGTCGAGTCGAAAACGCGCAAGTGGACCGGTTGCAACGGGCAATTTTGCGATTGTTTTTTTTTTTTTTGTACTGCTGCTACTTGGAATTTGTTGCAACAAATACGCAACTTCGCAAGTTTGCGACTTTCTTCGTGAGACATGTGCGTGAGTCATCGATTTTGTCGTTGAACAAAAAATTAAAAGAAATTTTTCCGTCAGCGCCCGATCGCGGTACTCAATGCGACGCGAAGTATATCAATTGAATCGCATATGAAACGGTTCAACTATTGCGCAACAGTTCCTTCATCGATCTTAATAACAGTCGTTTCATCGCTCGTAAACGGAAAGTAGGCTTTATTTCATTAGGAGAACAGACTGGAATAAATTTGCCTTCGCGCGGAAGAGGTGCCGAAGAGCTGCAAAAGTTCGCGTTTCCTCGAAATTTAACGAATCACCGTACGCTTTTGGCAATTAAAAAATAGCCGACAATCGCGATCTCCGTCCCCGATCGGATACCCATCGAAATAAGGAGTATGTCATTATACCGTTAGTACATTAGACGATTACGGGGGGATTAATGTTGCAACAGCGGCCAATCACCGAGCGTATTGTCAATTATAATAGGGACCGAGTACTGTGATCAAACGGGTGAGCGAGTGATCACGGTCGCAAGTGGACCGCATCGATATATATGCTCGTTAGAAACACCTTGGGAGAATGAGAAGAACGAGAAGGTGAGCGAAGTTCACGTTTCTCAATGAAGAGAAGTTAAAATAGAGATGAAGAAAAAAAAATGAAAATGTGACGAAGCTCTCACGTGGGAAGATGAAATTTGTGAAATAAAAACTACAGAAAATAAAAAGAAGGACAGAGGGAGAAAGACAGCTATGCAGTAGAGCTCGCATCTTGATGATCTTGATGATGATGATGATGATGATGACGAGAGAAGATCTGTCGTTGTGTCAAAACGACGTCGGATCGAATATGATCGGAGTTTCAGTTTCTTCCTCGTGATGACTCGGACTTACCGGATGAAGTGGCGTCCGTAAAAAAAAAAAAGAACGCGACTTCCGCAACCCCTCGGCGGATGTAACCCGATTCTTGGAGGAGGAGGAGGCGCGATCTACCCAGTTGGCGATTAAATGCGTCAGCGAGCGAGGATGTCTAGCGACTACTGTGCCCCGCACCACTTCAATTTCTACTGTGTGGTGTGTTGGACGCATTCAGCATTAGCTCGTCACGTGATGCGGCCAGTTAAAACGGCTTCTCTCTCGTAAATGCACGCGAGCGGAGATTTAAGAGACCGCTCGGAGAGAACGCCGAGCCCGCTTGTCGCGCGCGCACTTCATCTGCCGCAGAATCCGTACGGAAAGATTGCAAAAAAAAAAAAAAAAAAAAAAAATGTAAACGCATTATTGACACTTGGATGTAAAATCTGTACTTTTTTTCATTTTTTCTCGGGGTTTCCCGATTGATAAAAAAATGTTTATTCGCATTTATGTATTGATACTGTTGTGTGTTTGTTATTTTCTTTCTCTTCGTGCTCAAGTCTCCTTTAAGCGACTTTTAGTTCGCGAACGCATAAATCACCAACTGTGACGGGTTTATAACTCGATGGAAATTTATTTTCCATGAACGTCAACAAATCGTCTTGTAATTTACGAGAGACTTTTTCCATCGTGCCAAGTGTCTCACGATGGAAAAAACAAAGTTGTTGACCGTCCGGGAGTATTTGCGTAAATCTGGTCGATGTTCGGAACAATTTTCGTACGCGTTCGTAGGCAGAGCGAAAATAGGACGGCTGATAAAATTGGAGTCGAAAGCGAGTCAGCGTTGACAGATCGGAACGAAGAATAATGTAATATTCACGCGAGCATTGCGCGTTTTGAGTGAGAAGAGAGAAAACAGCGGAATAGTGCGCAATACAACTACACTAAGGTGGTTTTGCAAAAATCGATGGTATATTTGCGTGCGATAATTATTTTTATTAAAATGCAACATTATTCGAAAATATGTACAAAAGTTTAATTTACACAACTTTTAACTTTCGTTAACGCGTACAACATTTCTTTTAGTAGAGATATAAATTTCCGCGAAACGCAAATAAATTACTGGAACATCGAGATAGAGAGAGAGAAAAGCATTTTTGCGATCTCTTTTATAAAATACTTTATTAATAGCTCCGTGTGTTCCCGGTGCTATTAATTTAGTTTTAATAATAAATATCATATATTGATTTCTCAAAGAGGAAATTTTTAGCTTGCTCCATATAAGCGCGGGTTAGACGAGAAGTCAAGTGGAGAAAAGTTCTTTTCTTTTTGTTATTATTAAAGACCAAGTTTTTTTTTTTAAACTCTTTAATTGTTTCTAAAGAATATGTTGTGCGGTCGCAAGTTGACTCGTATATGTTAAAGGTGTCGTAGATTTAAAAGTGCACGCGTTACTAAAATACACGTGGTTTTAGAAAAAAAAAAAAATAAGGAGCGCATGTTTCACGGTCAACTTGAGTAATTCAAAAGTTCGTTCGATAGATCTTCGGGCGTAGGGAAAAAGCGCCGACACCAGGTTACGTAATCCCGTCGCACTTCTCTATGGTGCATCTACCATTTCGATCGAAGCGATGTGAATCATTTAAAATTCAAGCGAATTTGTGTTTCGAGCGATTTTAAAAATAAGTAATTAAAACACCAATATCAAAGCACCTCAAATTAAAAATACCGTAAAATATGCAACAGCGTTGTATCAAAATGAGAAAACAAGATCACGTTCTTCGTCACCGTAAAAAACACCTTCAAAGTTTCTCGCGACGTAATTATTTTTTTTTTTTTTTAAGAGGCGCACGAAGAGAATTTCACGCGCATTCGCGCGTAAAAAACAAAACACCATGAGTTCCAGATTATTTCGATTGCGAGTAACAATGTCGCTATTAATAGCAGAGACGCGGAGCGTTTGAGACTCAAACCACGTGCCTAAACGTGTCACACGAATGTGGTGCAGTTCGGTTCTCGGCCAACCCTGTGCAACTTACTCGTGCGACGAACTTACTCGTCCGACGTACCTCGCACGAAGGGGGTGACACCTCATCACAGGTTATGAAGTACTCTACGTGCGCGCGTATACGAAGTTATACGACTGAGGGATGAAAGAAGAAGCGAGTCGAGGCAAACGCGCGTGCATATATGCGGGTGTACAACCCCGTAACTGGCGCATGTGAAGGGGTTGGCGTCCGTGTGGTGGATGTCTGCACCGGGAAAGTGTGCTGCGTGCAGCTGCGGGCGCCTTTCACTGTCTCTGCGAAAATTAGGGACGGATTCCCTTTACGTCACGCGGAGGGAGAGAAGGGGATAACTACCCTCCTCGCGATCCATACGGCAATAATCTCCAGCGACGTCTGGCGGTGGTGCAGGGTACAAACCTGCTGGCGGACCTGCGCGTGTGTTCGGCTCGGTTTCGAGGCAAAGTGGATTAAATCAACAATAACAGCTGCGTTTTAATAAAATAGAGTGTAACAGGTAGCTCTATTGAATCTTTTTCTCAAGGGGAAAGGAAATACTGTGTTAAAAAAAAAAAAATACATCGAATCTGGAAATGCACAACAAGTTGGTCCGAAGAACTCTGAAAAGAAGGGGTTGTCGATGTACATTCGCGGAAGAAACATTTATTTAGTTTTCTTTTTTCGCTCATCATGAAATTAACATATTGTTTTTCTTTGTACATTAGATTTTCGCTGATTCCTTCTTAAACCTTATAAAAAAAAAATAAAAAGAAACGTCTGTTTCGTTATATCATTAGCGAATACTGCTTCATCAACGACGATTAGATTCAAAAGCACGAACAAACGCGAAAAAAATCGGTTGACAAAAGGGAGCTTCGTTGTCCCTCGCATATTTTACTTTCTTGTTTGCTGACATTTGTTATGTCGAACTCGTTTCTAATCGCTCGCGAAAACACACGTTGCCGCTTATTTCATTAGATGTACAATGAGATATCGATTTGTTAAGCGTTTCGTATTGCGCGTCTGAAAGTGTGTGTAAAACAAACAAGAAAGATAACACGGAAATCTGGTCATATCGGTGACTCGTTGTTAGGCAGCGACCTGCTTTATATCATTGAAATATCGATTCGTTCATATACGGCTCATCGCGTAAGGTAAATGTGTATCGTGCACACGCGAACGCTCTATTTCTCTTCGCTTTCTCCTTCCATCGCGATAAAATATTAACCAAACGGCACGGTCAGAAAGAACGACACAGTGAAATGAAACAATTTTTTGACGCAATTCGGTGATCGTTTGCCCGAAATTGCCGATCGGTTTTCTTTTCTTTTTTTTTTTTGGAGGAGAATCAAAGGGATGTGGCAGTAAGAAAAATAAAACAACTTTTATTTCTAACAAAATTAAAATACTTTTCACATACACAACATACGTTTGTTCTTTTGTTTTTACGTGACCGACGCGCCAGGCGTCACCACGTCTCGTTGCACAGTCCGCATATCGACATCTCTTCTCACTTGCGCATTAATAAAAATAAACAAAAAAAAATAATAATAATAATTTTGTCGCGCACTTGGGAGCTTCATCCCGCGTCGCCGACGTATCGAAGACCAAAGTGCGCGATCGACGAGCCGTACGAAGTTTAAACGTTATTTATTTCGGTCCCCCTCCGGACCACTCCGAAGCCTCTAAATGCGCTCTCTATTTTTAGATACACTTACTTTTAGCAATGATCAACTTCAACTACTTGTATCACATTGTCGTCGTTTCTCGCGTCGGAGAAACGATTGAAAATTCTCCCGCTTTCTTTCACTTTCCTTCTCTCCTTCGTTTCTCTTTCTCTCTCTCGAATCTGGTCTTTAACGTCGTCGCGTGATTCTCACGAGAACTTCTTGATGATCTCGTGCAGACTCGTGTAGGTGCCCACAATCAGGCCCAGCGTGCCGATCAATATCAGACACGTGTTCTTCGCCAGCATGAACTTCTTCTCGGTTGGTCCTATCACTCGCCAGAACGTGCACAGTTGTACGATAGCCGGGAAGGCCAGTCCCAGAGCCGACAGACACAACGCGCCGAACAGCGATATGAAGAGTTCCAGTTCCGGGATCGAGACTGCCAGCGCGACTGTGAAACAAAAAATCGCAATTGATCGATTTAGAATTTTTTTTTTAAATGTGACAAATAATCGAAACATTAAACCGTCGCGAGATCCAAGTTTTCGATTTAATTACGCGAGAACCGCGAACAAAAAAACGAGGAGGATGAAGGGGTCGACGAATTCACTCACAAGTGATCAAAATGATGATAGTTCTGACGACGTATTCCCAAACCAGCTTGAAGCGGTACTTCTCGAGATGCGGACTGACGTACTCGTTCCATATTATATCGATGGCGACGTAACACTGAATGGGATGCGTGAAGAAGATCGCGATCGCCAATAGGATCTTCACCGCGATGCCGAGATCCTCTTCGTTGGGCAGATTGAGCGTGATGCTGCCTTTGATGTCGCTTCCGTAACGTATGTAACCGAAGAAACCTATGGCGGTGTAAAGCGTGACGATGATGCTCATCGAGAAATTGAGCACGCCGCAGGGTTTCACAAAGGATTTGGGCGTCTTCATCTCGTTTTCCAGCGGCATAATCTTTAAATTAAAAAAAAAAACACAAATATATTATTTCTTCGAAAACTTTATATTATCTTTATTCTGAATCTATCAGTCGCCTTTATGAAGAAAAATTGCAATTTCGATCGCTTACCACGCCGATGGATTCGAGAGCGAACAAAACGGTGCCGAAGAAAAGCGGGAAATTCTGTATCTCCCCGACGGTGACGCGGTCGTTGAACGACAACGGTTCCCGGAAGATGTAGTAGAGTATAATGGCGAATCCGGTGAACATGATAGCGTTCGCGAGGGTCGAAAACGGTGCCAGGAATTTCAGATTCCTGATGTAATTAACGAGAATCAGGGGTATCAGAATGATCGCCATGTACTTCTCCAGCTCCATGTCAACGAACTTGCCGAGTGCCTGGAAGAAGCAAAGATAAATACGAAGATTATTCACGAGCGAATCTCTTCCTTTCGATTCTCGTGTGTGTAGCGGATGCGATTCGAATCGCCAGAGTACACACGTAACGCGCCGGAAGGAAAAATCGAAGACACTTCTATCTCTCGCATCTACACGTGACATTGAATTCGTAATCGAATCGCGCGCGTGCTAGATTTCTCGAGTCATCTATACCTACCGTGTTCTTTCGTTTTTTTTTTCTTTTCTTTCTTGTCAATGCGATCTTGATCTCGTTATGTTCGCGTCCTCGAACGAGAAAACTCTTTTCGTCGTCGACTTTTTGCGAAAGGTTTCGCCTCCTTTTATACGACCGCTTTGCGCGCGCGCGTATTTGCACCGCGCGCGTATAATACTCTAGTTCGGTGCATCTGAAAACATAACGACGCACGGACGACATTACATTTTTTCGCTCATCTTCTCATTCATTCGGAATTTCGTTGGTTTGAAAATTCGCTTCTCTCGGATTTTTTGGACACAGAGAAGTTTTTTTTTTTTCCAAAACGACGAATAGCACACAATTTTCACAATTGATTCCAAATAAACGTGAACATGAGGTAAAAACAGAGAAAATAGTCCAGAACGCGTGCGTTGTTGCATCTCAGATTGCTAATTTGCGTAATCGATGTAACGCAAAAAACTAAACAAAAAAAAAAAAACCTGACGTAAAGTTCGCATCTGCGATCGAAACATATGCGCGAAATTCGCACATGACGATTAACGTAGCGTGTAGTGATGCGATTTAAACTGCCATTCTTCACGGTGCGATCTCAAGGGCAGCCGGAAATAGGTGCGTTATCGTCGTTTAACGTTCTCTCATTAACAGTCGTCGGATATATCTTACGTAAAACGAACGCTTACACGAGTTGCCGCTGACGTGTGATCATATAATTAAACGCACCCTTGAATTATATCGGTTATACATGGGCGTGATTAGATCGTGTCGTTACATCTGTTCATTAAATTGATTAGCAAATGAATTAAATTTAATTTTCCAACATTCGCGTTACTTAACGAAACGAGATTCTTACTCTTTTTATTATTTACGCCCGGTCGTAATTTCTTTTGCGCAACGCTCACGTGTAACTTCATCGGTTTTTTTTTCGACATCTCTTCTCTATTACATAATATTTTTTGTACGTTGTAAATTGCGAAAAACATTTACTACACGCAATGTTTTTTCGCGTAGTGACTTTTGTTTGAAAATCCCAAAACAAAGCAATCTTTTTTCTTCTCTCTAGATTTTCAGAGTTTCTCTATTTCAATTTGTTTTCAACAATGAATTTTAATAATTAACGTGTCACTAACTTCGTAAATGATGCGCACTGAGGTATCAAATTTGTGGACGTTAACGTCGGCGTCCGACCCTGAAGTCGAGGCGCGCGTTCGTTCCTTCACGGAGCGCATATAGGCGATACGCGGCGGTTCAGGTTTACGTGAACATACGCGTTGCACATCTACACACACTCTACTTACTTGCCATAATAACACATGTCGTAACGATAGTTAACTATCTATTACATTGCGTACTACGCAACGCTTTCCAAGTCGCGATTAAAGCGCCGTCCACACACAAAGCGGCGATTTTACATCGATCGCAGTAAAAAACATATGCCGAAGATTCTGTTTTCAAGTTCGGTAATATTTTGCAAGTTGATTTTCGACGACTAACATTAATTACTTGCAAACGTGAAATTAAATTAACTATATATTAAAAATATGTCTAGTTCTTACGCGCAGTTTTACAAACGGTATCACTTGGATCGCGTAAATTGTGCGCTGCGTGTGTATTTGAGCGTTCAAAAAAAAAAACAAAAGAAAAAACGTTAACGATCAGTTGCGAGAAGCAAAAAAAAAAAAAACTAATTGTGATCGGCTCTTATATATGAATGGCACTTAAATTAACGCTTGCATGCGACTCTTACTTCCACTTGATCCTATCGCGATAAGATTCTGTTCTGGCTCTTACGTGCGCGATTTCCCGACGGGCGAAATTCCATGATAAATCAATACGCACGTTGTGCGCCGCTTCGATCTCTGACGTAAGTAGTATCGAAATGGAATTTTCGATTAGAGGAAATTCGAATGCGCGGATTAAATCGCGCGGGAAAGCACACGGGGAGGGGGGGGGGGAAACTCGCGTGAGAACGCGGCGCATTCCTCACCGATCTCAATCTCGTCGTCGTGACATCGTCGTTGAAAATGTCGATGACCGGATCTCGACTGTGTTAGGTACAAATTACCTTGACTCAACCGCAACGCGCATTAATTACACAGCGACTGTCTACTCTCTGTGTGTTCGCGCAGCATATTTCCCTGACCTAGATTATTCCCTTTTCTATCTACGCGATGCTAGGTATAGATATGTGCGCGATATATCGAGTTGATTGGCGGTGGCGAGAGAAAAATTCGAACTAATAAACGATCGACGGTTTTATCGATTGTAAGCGAACTCTAAAGCGAAAAACTCCCGACAATATAAAGCTGTGACACAGAATTACACACTAAAATATCCGAAGTACGCGATAATTTTATTCCAACAATATTATTCACAAGAGTAAGATATAATTTCCGTCATTACGCACACCAGATGATCTGTTTTTATTCCCGATATTTTATTTGAAAAAGATTGATTACGTTTCCAGTAAAAAAAATCGTGTTTCCATTTGATTATTCGATTTCTCGTTGACATTGCGCGTCGCAAATTAGATGAGTAACCAGCAATTAAATTTCAATGATGGAAGTGCACGTTTGAAGACTCGTGACGCGCGTATTGTCGCGGGAACGCGCGTTTAAAAACGAACTAGTAAACATCCATCACCAGCCAGGTGGAAATACTCACCGATTGCAGATTTTTAGAAATGAAGACGACGTAGACGCAGCAAGAGCCGATCTGATATATCAGCAGGAAGATGTTTATCACGTGTCTGTGAACAGAAACGGTTAATTTGTTAGAGAAAAACAAAAGTGCAACTCTTAAAAACTAGACTCAATGTAGAAAACGCGAAATAAAGTCACATCATTGGCTCACATGGAAGCTCTGGAAAATCGTCTCAAGAACGTTGGTCCTTCGAGCAGCGCTGCTTCCGCGGTCGCCGGATACGTCATGGACGGCACCTTCTTTCTTTTGCACAACTCGTACTCGGACTGGACGAGGATACGCATACAGTACGTACACAGAAGACCTATAATGATCGTGGCTATTAGGCCGATCACGTATCCGGCTTTGTAGAACGCATTCGGCATAGCGAGGATCCCGGTACCCAAACTGCCCTTCAGTAGATGCAGCATCGTTTCCGCGTTCCTGAAAAATCAACCGGAAATCGAACATTCATTACTTTTTTTTTTCCGTCTCTCCGCTAGACATTGACAATCGGCAAATATATCAAAAGGTTGCGGAAGGTTATTTTTAATTAGACAGAGGACAATATTTTGTATTTCTACTATCTTGTCATCACTTATTTTTCACGGTTCAATAAAGTTATTATTGTTATTATTATTATTATTATTATTATTATTATTATTATTATTATTATTATTATTATTATTATTATATATTTGTAAGTTACAAAGAGACAACGTATTTAGAAATTTACAAATTTTCATTTTTATCAGGTTTTTTAATTTATTTCATTATTATCAGAATTATTAAGTAAATTAATAACTTAATAGTTTAAATACAGTCACCGATTGAAGAATTAGCGACAATTGTTTAATTATAATAATTTTTATCAAGTGTGTGTCACTGCTAGCATTTTCACGCGAAAGAGATGCTGTTTGAAGAAGTCTTCCGACTTGATTATTGAGCTGAAGGAAATTACGCTAATAAGGCACTTAGCATAAAACGCGCGGTGAACGATCAAATGTCGTTTTACATTCAGCGAAGAAAGCACAGCGGCGCGTTACGTAAGCGCATAATTGTTACTTCACAACCGGCAGAAGTCAGTCTTTGTCTCTCGCTTCTTCGCTTCGATTAAGCAAATCGACGAATGCTCGTCAATGAGTGCCGATTGAACAATTGCGTTTAAACAACGTGCCGAAATAAAATCTCGTTCTGTATACTAATTAAAGACTTTATATGATTTCCGCGTCGCTAATAATCGTCTTATCAACAAGGTGATAAAATAGGAAAAACATATCATCATCGCTCGCTGTCTCTTCTATTTTCGTTTCATTTTCGAAAGTCGTTTGAAGAAACTTTTCTTGTACAACAAATTATTTAACATCAACACGCGATTAAAAGTGTCACTTGCTAATTCACTCACGTGGTTGGATGCTCCACTTTTCTGTACTTGTACGGATCATATTCCTGTTCGGGCGCGCTCTTCTTCTTTTCCTCGAGCTCCAAAACGTAAACGTTGTTATGTTGTTTTTCGCTCGATTCGTAACTGCAAAATACATATGTATTTCTGTCAGCAGCGAGATTCAAGCTTGAATTTGTTTTATTCTAACATTTAAATGTAATCGATCTCTCACCCGTTGTTGTATTCCTTGGATGAGGAAGACTTTTTCTGGTCCTGCAGAGCGTCCTGCAACAGAAAAACGTGGAAGAAACTTGATTCAGAAAACGACGCAACGAACTAATTGCACAAATGCGCATTGTGATGTAAAAAAAAAAAAAAAAAAAAACTGAGAAGAACACGACAACCGCGTTCCAGTTCTTCAAATGTCGAGACGCGATTGAGCAACAACAATTGATCGCGTTCATTGCTTTCTTCGCGCGCATAAGCGTGTGTACACGCGTGTGAGGATAATGGCCGTATTGTACATTGGCGCGTTTCCCGTCATGCACAGACGTGAATAGAAAGTTTCTTTGACTGCGAGAGAGAAAGAGATAGATTCTCCACAGTGTCATCGATCGATCGACCGACTCGATGACGCGAGAAACAGGCAGCGGTACATAATTAAAAAGAGCAATTATCAGACGATCCCATATCCTGTTGTCACTCAATGCACAGATTGACCGGAGCTGCGCATCCGGACGAGCGTCGATTCAGATCGGAGACGCGCGCGCGATTCCACAACGTCAATAAAAAGAAACGAGAACACACAGTATCCGCCGCCCCGCCGTTTATAGAAATATTCTAAAATATTTCGCGAATGATCAAAATTATCTCGCGCGGATCTCTGTTTCGCGATTGAACGAAACCATTTCCGTTAACGGACGCGCAAAAATCGATCGTGTCGAAAAATACATATACATATTTGCTCTTATCGGATGTAACTCGAACACCTATGCATATAGAATATATATCGGTTACATCATATATAATTTGAGAAGCGAATGGTTTATATACAACACGCAAATGATTATATAATCCATCTAATTACACCATATTTATATGTGATTAAACATTTACATTTGAACCTCACTTATTATTGGTCGGAATACGAACGATAATTATATTCCGAGCTTTGCACATTCAACCGCCACTCAATGTCGGACACTGGACCATCCCTCTGCCTGATTTATTCAACTCGACTCGTAAATATATATACATATGTATGTGTGTGTGCGCGCGCGCGCGCATCAAAAACAACTATTACGCGCGCGGACAACTGCCGACTAAATAATTACAAATGTTCGTTAAAGAACATATTCGAGTGAATAATCATCCCTCTGTCATTTAACAATTATATCCACGCAGTTGCAGTCTGAATTGTTTATATTTGTGCCGCGAATAAAATTACAAGTTTCGCGTGTGCGTCAAAGATATATTTTCTCGGAAACAATGTATTACACGCACACACATGTGTATTATCCGAATATCGTTTCTCTTCTCATTTCCCAAGTTCGAATCGGATTATCATCGAAGCGCGTCAACGCCAATCGATTCCGATGACTGGGGAGCGCCCTTGCGCATCCGGTGCATGCAATTTGAATCAGAGATACAGCAATAGCAGCAGCAGCAGCAACAGCAGCAGCACCACTGCCAATAAACGGATGCAGCACTGAAGCAGGTCATTATCGGAAGCATCATACGTCTTGCCGTAGAAACGAATTAACGTCATGTTGCCGGACGTTGCATCCCTGCCGTTGACCAGAAGCGAGTACGCGGGGAAGGAGGGATAGAAGAAGCCAGATGGATGGGTATCTGGCTGGATATAGAGAACGAGGGTAACCTGTACAGAGGGAGGGGAAGAGAGAGAGAGAGAGAGAGAGAGAGAGAGAGAGTGTGTGTGTGTGGGAGAATGGACGCGCGATGGATCGACGGATAGCCAGATAGAAGCTCCTATCCTCTTTCTCTGATTGCCTCCGAAATTAAACGGGCCGAGTGTGTCCCGTAACTCCCATCAACTCCCAGGCACACTCGGTTATCGCTTTCCAGAATTAGCCGTTCGTTTCCAATCGCACGTCGCGCAAAGTTGAAGATCCCGTCCTCCCTCCCAGGAGACCGGGAGGAGATTACAGATTTCGACTCGCGCGACAGATTTGTCCCGTCAGAGAGACACACACATACATACACACGTAAATGTACGAACGATAATTGGCCGGGGTGCGCAAGAAAATATTACTTAAACGATTACGTCGCGGCTTCATGGATATTCAAAGTCAATCGTCGCAATCACAGGTCGACATCCATCCGAGAATTTAATATCGTGACTTATATTAAGACTTTTGTATATTCGCTGTACGTACATTGTAATTATTAAATTATCTACCGACAACGAGAGACCGTTGAAGAGTCATTACGGGCGCGAAGAGAAAAATTTTCTCGATGGGGACAACGTAACGTATATTTACATCTTATTTAAACCGTAGAATGTATGCAACAAATTTCTTTGTGTACTTTGATAAGAGAGATCGTAATACCTATAGAAACTGAATTCTTTAGAAACGTCGTTGTTCGATACGATCAATGAAAACCTCCGATTGAAAGGACACGCAATACGAGCCCCATTACCCCGTAGAAGGGACTCGAATGCGGTGGGCAGGGGGCTGAGGGAAGGAACAGAAGAAGAGAGAGTAGCAGATACGGTCTCCGTTCTTCCTTTCCTCCGTAGCTCGGCTTCTTTTGTTCCGCCCATCCCGTCCGTCGGTCGGTAGAACTTCGCATCTGCCGGCCATTTGCGGTTAACGTCAAGTTTCGAGCAACGCGCGCGCGAGAGAGAGAGAGAGAGAGAGAGAGAAAGAGAGAAAGACGCGCGCCCTGATATTCGTGAAAGCCGATACAAAATACAAGCCGCGGACACGTATCGGCTTTCACGCTGCTGCCCGGCGCGACGGTACAAAAACTTAACCAACGGTACACGGTAAACTGACGAGCTAGAATCTATCGCATCCGAAATGAGCGCGTATGCACGCTCCCTGCAAATTATTTCTACTTGTTACCGGATATTGATATTAATCCCCGCGCGAGTAATTATTTTGCAGTAATTACGCGCGCGCGGAATACGCGGGTTCGCAATACGCTAATCACGCGATAACAATATCCATATCTTGTCATAAATATATAACCAACGGAACCGGCCCATTGTTCCGCGTGCTCTCGCAATCACCTCATGAATTTAATAACGATCTTCGCAGAACCGATAACCGGAGGGAGCCGATATTTTCAACCGGCAAAAGGAGAGAGAGAGACAGAGAGATACAATCGAACCGTGCGCGCGGGGATGATCGTCCCTTCTGCGGGAGAGTTCGGCGATTGTTCGTCGAGAATGCTAAAAAATTGACCGAGGTCGATTTATTCGGTCCGCGCGCCGCCCGCCGCCGCCCGGTCGTCGCCGGGACCGCGCCTCTACAAATCACGTATATAACGTTCCTTCCCGCGTCGTCGTGCCCGCCCTCCGCGGGGCGAACGCGGCGATTCGAAAATATTGAACGCGTCGCGCGAAGTTACGACTCGCCCGTCAAACTTCGCGGATCGAACTTTTCCGCGGAAAACGCTTTCGCGTCATGCGGGAGGATATTATAAGGGGGAGAGGAAACCAACGACGCTGCCACGGCACCGCAGCAAGAGAAGGAAAGAGGAGGAGGGAGGCATATTTATTACGCATTCTGGTCGGAGAAAAGGGAAGAGAGAGAGAAACGGGAGAGAGGGAGCAAAATAATCGCGAGACCGTTTCGCGTCTGGGGTAATAAACGGGCGTAGCGTGCGAATGTCCGTGACTGGTGGGCGGGATTGCTTATCAAGAAAGACGAAACGGCTCGTGAAATGGCAATTAAACGCACGGGATCGCGTCCCTGTTGTGTTAAGATCGTGCCACTCCTGCGTGTCGACGTCGATCACGGCGGTGGACGCTCGGGCGCCGCATCTTCCGTCAGTTAAATCCGAGTGACGGTGCACGCGGCGCGCGCGCTTGCGGTCAAAATGATATGAATGACGGGCGAGAGGCAATTTGATTTGCTCAAGATTGGCGGTTGTATATTCGAATGAACGTTAGCGGCGGAAAAAAAATAAAAAAAATAAAAAAAATTTAAAAAAAAATAAAAAAAATAAAAAATCACGGATCCGCGTATCGCCGATCCGTATCGCGGTGATTGGGAGCTGTCACAAAAGCGTGGCCGATAACGCGAGATATATCGGAACGATTATATGAATTACTCCGACGCAAGTAAATATACGTAGGTAGGTAGGTACGTACGTACGCACGTTATATAGCGCGTTGCGATGAAAGAGATTAATTAGTGTGATTTTACACTCCGGTAATTAGATATACTCGGGCGCGTTCTGTTGATACTTTGAGATGATTAAAATTATTAACGAGCGCAAAATTCGGAAGTAAAAATATTTATCGACATTAATTTTCAACAAATTAAATCCCCTCCTAATGCGTTTGTGTGTATTTAATTTCGCGCAAAAAACCGAACGATATTCCACAGAAAATTGCAAATGATTGTGTATATGAATGGGTGTTTGAATTTCTGACGTTCATCAGCATACATACAGCCGCGCGGTATGGTGGTGCTACCTACTTCAATAGAATCACCAGAGATTTCATAAAATCGCCGTAACATGTAAATAAATTCTATTGGAAAAATATATCCATTTTAAAATAGAGAGGAAGTATGTAAAATAACCGGTTTTTGCAAATGCATAAAAGTCGTAAAAATTTAAAATAACGCGCGCACGTTCAAAAACGAGCGCGTGCCAACGCGCGATATATCAAACGAAGTGTCAGAAGGAGAGAGATCGCGCCGTGCGTGGATCATTTCGACTTCGATTAAGGAATGTTACCGCATTATTGACACGCAGTCAGTACGAGTCGCGTCCTGTCACGTGCGCCACTCTCTCTCTCTCTCTCTCTCTCTCTCTCTCTATCTGAAAACACACGTCACAGCACGCGTGCCACACGCGACGATGCGGGAGACCTAATTTCCGACCTCTCAGCGGCATGCCAATCGTGATCACGTCGATTGCCGGCTATCGACTCTTCTCTTCGCCCACGGAAGTATGGATTATCCCTCTCCGCGTGATATGCGCCACACAAGTGGACCGGGGACCCCGGCGAAGCGGTGAGGCCCCCGGTTTCGCGCCGCCGACCGAGAGTCATTAAAGTTTCGCACGTGCCTGGGGTGCGATGGCACCGGAGCGAACCCGAGCTAGGCCATTATTTTTTAACGGCCCCTTTCCCCTCCCCCTTTCGGCAGCTTACCGGTTCTCTCTGTGACACACGTAGAAAGATATACGCGCGCGCGCACACACACATACATACATACGCACACACGCACGCACGCACACACACACGCGCAGAAAAGCGTCCGGGACTTCGAGCTGCGGATTCAGCCATGACTAATGAACGAGACCATCAAGCCAGGCTACCAAGCCCGGGTAACATACGACGTTTTACTGCAGCTGGAAAAAAACACGCGGCTTAAGTTGAGCTTTCGGACGTAATAACATTCGCGATTAAACTTGACGACGACGGATGGGAGTGTCGTGAGAACCCTAAACTTAAATGACGAGGGTCTTAGGACGGGGGACATTAGATTTACAACCGTTTTGCGGAAAACTGTCGGCACGGCAAATATTGCGGGTCGCCAATTCGTCGTAATAGTCTCGTTTTGCGAGGAAGAAGAGAGAGAACGACCTCGCTTTTGCGCGCAAAAGCGCGCGTGAACTTTACGAATATAAATAAACACGCGAGTGGGATTTCCTCCGCTAGTTACAATCATCATTTCCACAATATTGATCGAACTTTCTTGAAAAGCGTTTCGAGTTTCAATCGAAAGAAGAGACTCTCGACTCTCCAACTGGCATAACAAAATTTCATTTTACACGATAATACAGATATGCATGTACACGTAACTTTGTGTACGTGAAATATTCGCATGTTGCGCCATTTCTCATATCACGCGCGTGAGAAAGAAAGGGAAAAAAGAGAAAGAAAGAGAGTGAGAGAGGAGACTTCTCTTTTCTTTTATTAAACTAAGAGGTGGAGTTTCATGTATGCACGACACGTCTCGATTTACATCGGGAAATGCTCGCGATGGGACGTAGGAGCGAGCTTTTGCAAAAAAATAAGCCAGACTGCGAAAACTCTTACCGCTCTCGTCCCTTTACGCGCGGTCTACGTCGTGTTAGCCGAGCCTCTGCTAGGTGCACTTCAATTTCGTTGGGACAACACGTGGCTTCTTCTTGGGCAAGATAATCCCACGAGAGAGCTCGCGGCACAGAGACAGAGAGAGAGATAGAGAGAGAGAAAGAGAGAGAGAAAGAGAGAGAAAAAGAAAAAAAAACTGGACGGAAAATACGAGTAACGCGGGACATAGCGCGGCGGCGGCGGCAGCGGCGGCGGCGGAAAAATAAGCGAATAAAAAATTCAAATCGACTGAAACTGATTTTCCGAGGCAATCTGGATAATCTGAGAGCGCCAATAAAAACAACCTATTGGTGAGTGGGTGTGTGTGTATATACATATGTATATACAAATGCGTACGATGAAATCTTCAGCGCGCGCGATGAATTCAAGTCCGCGCGCGCGGCAACTTGTAATTGTATCCACTTTAGATACGATTTCGCATTCAAAGTGGAGTTTACAAACTGTGGATTTGCTTCGCGGCGTAACTTTGAACGTCTCTGAATGCCTAGGGGACGACAATTAAAATAGAACTGTGTGTATGGGATACGGTTGATTCGGAGAGTTCCGGATGATACGCCACGCTTTAGAATATACTTCATATAACTTACACACAAAAAAGAAACCACGAATGTTTCTGAGAAAAAAAAATTGCGGCGAACTCGAGAAGACGCGACAAAAAAAAAAAAAAAAAAAAAACGATCGATAATCCGGTGGGATATCGGATTTCGAAGCGACTCGGGGAAATAATTATTCGCGACGCGGGAGAAACTAACGAAGGGAAAAGTATCCCTCTCTCCGGCCGAATTTCCGAGAGCCGCGTATAACAAACGATTGAGCCGGAGAAAAGACAGAAGAAGAAGAGAGAAAAGAGAGAGGAGATGATATTTCCTTGTCCGAGAGAGATTCTTCTCTTATAATGACGGATTCGCGACACGTCCGTATAGTTGCCGAGAGAGAAGCGGAAGTATCTCCTCGATTGTGTCTCTCGTTAGCGATGTAAACTCGGGAGGAGGACGAAGAAGAAAAGAATACGATACAGGCTATACGACCGAGACTAACAAGAGTTGCGATCGAACACGGGAGATCCTGAAGAACTGCGAAAGAGAGGAATATCCTCCTTTTCTCTCCCGTACTATAGTAATACAAAAAAAACGTGTGTATTAGCGTATAAAAAAATTGTAAGCACTAATTTTCCTTCCACGTATAGTCTGGGAAAAAAATTATATTTCGCAAATCTCGATAAATAAAATAAGAGACTGACGCGTGGATTAATTTTAAGGGACGGGAGAGATGAAACTGACACCGCGCAGGAACGAAAGTGACGTTTTCTGCCGGATGTACAATGCTGTCGAATCGGATCGTTAGATTCTTTCGATAACGTCGCGTCCGTTCACACGCGGGATGGGAATTACACGCTCGATAACGCGGCTCGGGAACGACCGCTTGCGCAGCGCGTGTCTGCGGTGAAGAGAGAACGCGCGGAGAGAAAACGGAGGAAGAGGAAGGATGAATGCGATCTGTGTGTTGCAGTGCGTTAGAGAGAGAGATAGAGAGCAAATCTCCAGAGCAATCTGAATCGGCTCCTAAATTAAACACGCGACCGTAATCGCGCGTCGATCTTTTCAGTATAAGAGATTACTCGCTCTCGATGAGATTGGAATGTAACGACGCATCGATCGATGTTCTCCTGTCGACGCGCTCGCAGAGAAATGCCTATCGTCGGAGAAACTCCGTCGAGTAAATCTATCGAGTAACGTGTGACGAACGATGACACTTCACACATTTATATTTTTTAATCGCGACAAAAGCGCGAGATGTTCTCCATCGGTTTCACTTTTTGACTTTTCCGCCGAAAAAAAGAATTCGACGTTGTGGATGGGTCTTAATTTTTCGAAACGATATCCCACACACACGCACACGATCCGGAATCATGGAACATTAAGACGATCTGGGATCCGTAGATTTCTCACGAGCACGCTATTTACCTCGCGCACGTAAGATTTCGCACGTCAAAGTATATTTTCCGTTACACGATGTTTCCGCGCGCGCTTTGGGATGAGAAAAGTGTGTGTGTGTGTGTGTGTGTGTGTGTGCGCTCTCTCTCTCTCTCTCTCTCTCTCTCTCTCTCTCTCTCTCTCGTTCTCTCCACGAGAAGAGAACCGAAGGTTTATTGCCAGAAGAAACGGGTAGACGCCCGCGGTATTCGCCTGGGAATACTCTAAAAACGTGTAGCGTAGCGTAAAATGGTGGAACTTCGGCAACGAGAGCCAGCGAGTTGGCGTTTATATATATATATACAATATCGCGCGCTCTCAGTGCGGGTTTCAAGTTCTGCTCCCTCCGTCTTCTGTAACACTTACGACGCCAACCAGTGGCGCGACGACGACGTTCGCGGTGCGAACCGCGAACGAGAAAATGGAAGAA
Source organism: Pseudomyrmex pallidus (assembly GCA_014825455.1). Taxonomy (NCBI): domain Eukaryota; kingdom Metazoa; phylum Arthropoda; class Insecta; order Hymenoptera; family Formicidae; genus Pseudomyrmex; species Pseudomyrmex pallidus. Next base: position 79,665 of record QVNV01012305.1, read on the forward strand.
AATGAAATCATCCGCGCGCCGCGGAGAAACGACGACGACGACGACGACGACGACGACGAAGACGACGTCGCTCGTTCGATTGTGAAAGATCGAACAACGCGGCAATCGACGCGACGCAATCCCGAAGTCGCAATCCGGGAGCGGCGGGAAGCGGAAGCCGCTCGAGATATCCCGGAGATTCGCAATTTAAATAACAAATATTAAGCGTCGCGGGTTTTGATTCTAGGTCAATCGAAGAAAATTCAAGCACACTCGAGCATAATCGAGCGGCACTCGTTGAAAACGTAAACGTACGCGATTCGCGCGGCGATAAAGTCGAAACCCAAGCGAAGCGCAAGCTGAACGAGCATTATTGATGACGTAATTTGATTTCGATACATTTATCCGCGGACGCACGCTCAATCGTTTCCATCGGAAAGAGAGAGAGAGAGAGAGAGAGAGAGAGAGAGAGAGAGAGAGAGAGAGTGCCCGCTCCGCGTATAGAAGCTAAATTATTTAGCTGCTATATACGATTGTTGGGCCGCTCTGAGCGCACTTATATTTTCAATACCCGTTTCCGCCGCTGCGCCCATTACTCTCTTGGGGGAATATGAGCGCAGGAAAGCGCGTTCCGCATTAATACACCGCGCGCGCGCTGTGCGCAATTCTGCTTTAAGTTCCGCGAGAATGACGAGAAACGAGCCGGATATATATTCCGATGTGAATAAAAAAGTCAAAATAAAAGCAAAAAAGAAATAAAAAGAAACAAAAAGAGAGAGAGAGAGAGAGAGACAGAGAACGAGAGAAATAAATAATTTATCGTGGATTCTTTGTGGTGGCTGTTTCTCACTCGGTAAGTTATTTCACGACTGTATTTAGTTCGGTTGCTATTTTCTTCTTTCTCTCTGCGATTGCTCTCACCCTCTCTTTTTCTCTCTCTCTCTCTTTCTCCGGACGACTCTTTGTGTCTCTAGGAAACTTGGCGGAACGTCATTCATAACTGACGAAGTTCTACCCAGATAATGTATAAGACGCCACCCGACAGCGGAAAAAGTAGAACAGCGACGCGCGCCGCCGACTGACCGGCGGCGGAAGTGCGGAAAATTTAACGGAGTCTCCGTTGAAAAATGATTCACAAACAGTGGGTAAACTGCGGCCGGACGGGTGGGGCCCTCGAGGAGAAAGGGGAAAACGTCAAGATCCTTTCCTCAAAGCTTTCTCACTTCGCGTAATAACCCTGTTTAACGGCGTTGCGCCGTGAAATATTCCCGCGTCTCATTTGCGCCGGCTACGCTGAAACGAGAGAATATTTTTTTTTTCCCCCCGTCTCATTCATTTACCACTACCGGGGCGGGGGCAGTAATATATATCGCTCGTTGCGCGCATTCGAGAGAGAGAGAAAAGCGAGAGATTGCAGAACACCCCTTACTTTGAAACTGAACAGCTTTTACTCGAGGGGTAGTTTCGCCTCGCGTTCGTTTCTGAACGAACTCTTTTTACGTGCGTACGTATATCACGTATTAAATGATATTTAACTTTTAAAAACCCTCCTCTCTCTCTTTTATTTCAAATAATTCAAATATTTAATTTCTCTTGCAACAGTGAAAGAATGTGTATCTTTAAACCCCTGAATTGAAAGGGCAAAAATCGATCCACCACAGTGATAAACAGTTGTCATGAGAAAGAGAGAAAGAGAGAGAGAGAGAGAGAGAGAGAGAGAGAGAGAGAGACAGGAGGGGGGGGGGCGAGGTTTCACGCTTTCGCGAATTAAAAAGTCAGAAAGATCGAGCACACGATTCGGGCGTTTGCGCGCTAACGAAATCAATCGCGGGGATTGAGTTTGATATCGGAATATATCTCTCGGGGTGTGTATCGAGTGACGCGCGAGCTCTCGCGTAAGTCGGACGACGATGTACGGGCGCAAGGGCGTCACTCGATACGTCGAGGCACCGAATCGCGTATCGAGTTAGGTAAGTGGATTTCTCGCATCGATACATTTGCGATACATAGCATTGCACTCGCCTCGTGTTAGCTCACGGAAAGAGCCGAGTCAAATTGAGCCATCCAGTGTATATCAAGCCGCGCGCTCGCGTCCCTCTTTTGCGGGTGTCGCATGCAAAAACAAAAAAACAAAAACAAAAAAGAATCTAGGATAAAAAACGTACGTACGTTACGTCGACGCGCATGGGCCGCGGTGCGACTTCCGGGTGAAATTCTCGCCCCCTCGCCCCCCGCCCTGTTCTCCTCCCCCATTTCGCTAAGTACCCTGATGCACGACGGAGAGAAAAGCAGGAAGAAAAAGTACCCGCTCCGCGCGTTAGAACAGAAAAAGAAATAAATCTTTTCCGTCCCGGCACACAGTTGCGGATGCTGCGTGCGGTGCACTTGTGACGCGGTTTTTTCTCTTTGTGCCAACACGTAGAGCATTTTGCCGACATTAAATCGCGAAATTACGAAAACACGATATATATATATATATATATATTTTGTGTAGTACATTTATGTTGTTCGCGACTGATATTAATGCCATTATTTAACGATAAATACGATTTGTCTATGCAATTTTGTATTTTAACGCCGAGATGAAAATCAAGCGGCCATATTTAGCGATACGCAAAGAACACACACACACACATGGGCCCGATTGTACCGCACACAATCGTTGTGTATATCGCGCGGAGAGATCGGAATTTTCCGATAAAAGTGTTTTGTTATTTTATCGCAGAACGCAATAATAATAATTTCTATTGACTTCGATGGATGTTGCAAAGTTTATACAGGTATTTCCGGAACGCGCGGTTAATAATTTTTCACGTACCCTTTGGCGGATTTTGGGCCGGGTTAAAGCCCCTCCGACCGCGATTTGCATTAATTGGCAGGCCGCAGGCCATGAATTGTTTGTGAAACTACATCCGTTCGATCAAAGTGCGGATTAACGCAAATGTCGGATTAATCATTCAAATTGGACGCGGAAGCATTCGCGGCCGGAAGCACGAAGGCGAAGTTGATCAGAATGTGCCACCAGTTGAATAAACAACAACTGGTATAATAATTTGTTTCTTTTGACATACGAGCGGGATTATCGCGTGTGACGTCGTCGCGAAATCGCACAGATATTGCACGAATCGGTGTTTGCAACAAAGCTACAACGGGATGAGATTTTTTTTTCCGTGCCTCGATTCGTGCGATATAAAGCTTGTCATTACGCAAATACAAACGTTTACCGCATAAATTAATTCTAATCTAAAATGGTAATTTTGGCTCATTTATTCAGCGGTCAACATAATATACAACGTGTACGACGAAGCAATCAAGCCGGTCATATATATATTATACACGACTAGTTCATCAAATGCGTGTTATTACATACTGCATATTACATATTCTGTAAAAGTATCTCTAATTGAAGTCATATCACTGATAGACGCAAAATTTCGTGCGCGCGGCGATACGTATTTTAAAGCGTCACTTGGCAAAGCGAACGTATCAGATTGTCAATGAATAAATCTGAATGTGATTACGAACCCACACGCTAATCCGATCGGCATAATAATAATTTATGGAAATTTGTACGGTAAAATTCACAGATTCCGTGCGTGCGCGCGCGCGCACACACACACACACGCCTATGTAGACGCTGCCGCGCGCGGCAATAGCAGTAAAGCTGACGTGTCGGTAATTTTCTAGCAAAGTTAATTCGTCGGCAAATGAGCAAACCAACCTGATTAGCGCGACCGCGGCATAATTACGCGAAAACTTCGGCGATCGGGGCGCGCGCAAACGATGAAATTTTACGGAAAGGCAGGCAGGCCGATGCCCGCCGCGCGTCATTTACGTCGACGCGCGAAACAAACTGCCGATAGTATCGATCACGGGACGGCAATATCGCGACACGCGAAAATCCGATTTTCGCGCGAAACGTAGTTATGATAACGCGTAACGTAGTGCGCCGCGGACTGGGTCCGCGCACGTAGTTTTCAGGTCAGTGAGACACAAATTTCGCATCGCGCGTGTGTGCGCGCAGATACGGCGCCGTTTATCGACGCAAAACAAAGTGGTTTACGCATCCACGCAAACTCTCTCTCTTCTCTCTCTTTCCCTCCCTATCGATTCCTCATATTTTTTTTTTTTTTTTTTTAAAGTGCGCGCATTTACGTCATTCGGTGTATTGCCCCTTTAACGAAGTTGCAATGTCAATCAATTTACCTCCGAGTACTCAGCGATCGAAGTTCACATACCGAGTTGAATATTTAACGGTTAACGGCCACTCGACACGAATCACACTATAAACGTATCGAGGATTCGTCGAAACATAATGTAATTCGCATGCCCGATTTTAAAGCGTCATCATCGATGCGTACGTACGATCCCAATTTCCAATCCCATTGCGAGAATCGAAAAATTTGGACAAAAATCTTAAAAAAATAGACATTATGGAATAAATTAAAAGAAATCTTCTGTTTCATTTTTTCTTAATTAATTTGTTTCGCGCGCGCTGACGAAGAGCGGCGAGTATAAATAACATCGCGATCCGCTGTGTTATTCCGCGCGATTCGCGCGCGGATCGCAGTTTTACGACGTGTTTGCCAGCTGTTGCGACCCCTCTTCCCCCACCGGTAGATACTTGTTGAGGCCCGAAATACCGAATCCCACGGCTTATTTCACCGAAGTGGCCGCATCGCCGATACACGGCATGTAGCCGTTAATGAAACTAATTACGCGCGGCGCGACACGATGTAACGTGCACTTATGAGAGTGCGCGCGCGCGCGCGCAAACGCGAGCGCAGCCATACGCGAAATCACGACCGTCACGGTCAGATTAATTGGATTAGAGCCGGTGTTTGTCGGTCCTTAATGCGCGTAACATACATCGTCGGATCTAATAAATCAATCGCATATACGTCGCCGTGAGTTTGCCGCGCCGCACTCTCTCCCCTTCCCACCCCTTTCGCGCTCTCTCTCTTGCTCGCCTCGTTTCTCGCATTTATTATGCGACGCATTATCGTTTTCGGTGGTTTCAATCGATCGAGCTCGCGCGCTTCATCTCTCTCTCTGTCTCTCTCTTTCCCATTTCGCCCGACATGCGCTCGATACGTTGATATATACGAAGAGGCGGGCGGGATTTCGTGGAAAAGACGTCCTCATCACGCGGATTATCGATCGTTGCATTCATGATTCACGAACGTTCCGCCGTTTCGGTGACACGCCGCGATCACACACACACACACACACGCGCGCGCGCGCACATATAGCTATAGAGAAGAACTTGCGCATTAGCTAGACCTATGGTTCGTTTATGAGCGCGCGTTTACGTCACAATCTGACACTAATAGCAATGTCTAAATGCGCAGACACAACGCAAATCGACAGATATGTAATCGAGCGTCTCGTTTAAAGGACAAAATCACTGCTATATCGTTTACAACGCGCGTTATTGCGCAATATTTTCCAGTCCCAATTAATTTATTATCTCGCTAGTGAAACAACAAATTTTCGAAACGCACGACAATTCGTCAATCCGCGACGACGACGACGACGTTCGAGAACGTTCTTCCGCGCGTTATTCTTCCGGCGAAGTTGTTCCCTTCCTGGGGGAAAGTAAGCGGAATTTCCACAACGCGATGAATTACGAGAGAACGGAATTCACAACTGCCCTCGATTTGCCGATTCTGCGAGAAGTTATGTGTGTCTGTGAATTTATTACAACATTTCCGCCGACCGAACTACCCGCCCCTTGAAATATAGTGCGAAGGTGCGCGCGCCCTAGCTCCGTAAGCGTTTAATAATGTATATATAATGTATATATTTGTCTGCAGCGTGTACATGCGTGTACACACTGTATATACGCCGAATGTCAACACGCGGGATGAGAAGCAGACAGCCGCTGCCGCGACAGCTAACGCTAAATAACGTCGCGAGACTATGCGGGAGACTACACTTTGTCTCCCGCGTCACGCACGCGGTCACGTACATACGTGCGCGCGCTAAGCAACGACCGTCTCTCTCTTCTCTCTTTGCGCGGTTCCGTTTACGATTCCCCTCCCCCCACCGTGCGTTTATTTCCTCTCGTCTCTCGCGAGAGTGTCTCCTTCAAGCCCCACTTGAGAAGAGAAGAAAACGCGAGGGATGAGGCACCGAAAAAAATGTTGACGGCCACTTGTGCGAACGCCCGCGAGTATATTTGCGCGCTTCTTTTGGTGTCGCCGGGCTCTCAGGATCCCTCCCCGTGTTCCTGTGTTGCGACACACACACACACACACACGGGTGGTGTCCCTCTTCAAAGCCTCGACAGAGAAGTACGGAAGAGATATCCCCGCTGTTGAAATAGTCCCCGCGCGCGTGAATGACACGCGGAGCGAAGCGAAGGGGACGACGCGAATGAATACGTAAAGGATTTACCGAACGCGCTCTCGCACACACATATCGCGAAGAGGGGAAGGAGGTGGGGCACGCGCGAGATTCGTTTAAGCACTCGGGGAAAGTTGTCGATACGGGAAATTGAAAAAGGTTGATGGAATTGACATAAGTTGCTCCGAAACGATATACTTGACGTAGGACGTTATTACATTTTTACGATATAAACGTCCTCTGTGTTTAGATATTCTCTTGCTTCTCTATTTCTGAAATTTTATCGAGATGCGAGAGTAATAATAATAAAAAATAAATAATAACAATAATAATAATAATCTTTTACGGACTCGTCCGTGTCGTTGTTACGTTACGTCATCTGGATCGCGAACGACATGTACGCGATCTTATTTAATGCGACGAGGAGCGAGAGCACTTTGTCTTCGGTTTATACATATCGACGTCGATTGCCTCTAACGCGCAATTTAATCGCGAAAATACGCAATTCCGTGCGGAATTTCTCCTTTGATTATACACCGGGAATCAACCCCGGAGATCGCTTTTGCGCGAAAGAGTACGGGCTTTTGCTGCACTCCGGGGAGACGGCGGCGGCGTCGTCGTGGCAGGTGCGGTCGCGTGCGCGTTTAACTTGCACCGGCGCGCTCGCGCTTGTTGTTCGGCATCAACAAGTGGCATGCAAGGGACAGTTGATTCGCGGCAGGCACAAAGGGGCGCCGCCGCCCCCTCTCGCTGATGCCGATACTTTCATGACGAGCGAGTGTGCACGCGAGCACACCTCCCCCGCGCGCTCAGCCCGATAGTTATCGCGCGCGGTTTGCGCACGGTATCGGTACCCGCAAACCCATACGCCGCGCGACGATTTCTCTATGCTCTTGTAATCGATACGATCACGGGGGTACACAATACAAGCGGGCCAGCCGTATCTGGTTCGCCTCGTCATCGATACCCACTTTCAACATACGCCGTTCTTCGATTCCGTCGAAGGTATCAACGCACCGTGTCGAATACACCAGAGAGTCAACGCAACGCGCGCGTCAACCGACACACACACACACACATGCCGATCCACGATTGTGTGGTAACGTTACGGCAATTAGGGACGCGACCCCTATTTTGTTATTAAATTTTCAGGTGTCGATAAAACCGTTCGCGTTACGATCATTTATCATTTACGACGCGAGCGTGTGTAACTTCAATTCCCGCTCCGGATCTCGCAGTGACGCAGAGGTCGAAAATCACCGGGGGAATGACGGAGCAGCCACGATACGATAATAGAGAGAAAGAGAGAAAGAGCGAAAGAGTAACAAAGAACGTTGTAAATTTTCTTCACAGTGCAAACGCGCGCCCGGTGACGTACGAGAACGAAATATCCCAAGATATATAAGGTGTGGCTCTTTCTCTCTCGCACATGGTTGAACTATATATATGTATATATATGTATATATATATATATATATATATATATATGAACTACATACTATATTTCGTCGGATAACACGGACTGATGAAAAGTTAATGGGTTATCTGATATCGCCGAGTTGCCGTAAATTATCAAGTACTCGAGCTTGAGGTCCGAACTTAATCAGGTAAATTCGACCTCGATTCGGGTGTGGTCGGATCAACTCCCAAGCAACTCGACAACTCGCGATGCTTCGGAATACCAGCGCGAATATTGTATATACACCGCGCATTGGCACGATGAAGGATAATTAAATCAGTTCCGCCGCGCTATTAAAGTTGTATACACAATAATCCAATTAACTCTACAATATAATATCCAAACAAACACATGACAATATCGCGTAATGGAAGAAACATTTTCCGATAGTATATATTCGATGTAAATGCATTTTGCACGTTGTTATTGTTAGAACCTTGTTGTTATTAGAACTTTGTCTCTCTCTCTCGCGTTTTTTTGCGCTCGGTTTTTCTCAAGGAAAAAAAATTTTCGAAAATCGATCGCTTTTATTTCGAGCGCCTCACTTCGACGAGAAAAAAAACTCTCTCTCTTGAAAACGTTTACACGTCAATCGATATCGGCGCATTTCACGCTTCATCCGCGCGCGCGTCATCGCGCCATCAAAGTTCGCACGGGCGATCGGTCGCGTTTCAGCAAAATTCATTTTTCACTCGGGTCGAATTAAATTCGTGTCCTTCTGATCCTCCGGGGATTAATCAACTCTCTTTCAGTGACAAACGTTGCCCGTCGAAATTCTCTTTTGATTGTCCTCGCGAGATCGTCTTTCGCTCGTATTTCGTTTAATCGATCAATATTAATTCGCGCGTCGAACAAGATCGGCTAAATATTACATCTCGGAAACTATAATATCTAATCGAATATTATAATATCCGCACTTGCGGACGGTTTATTCGCGGAATGTTTCGATTCGTGACTGAAATAGCAACGACTCGATGCACGTAGGACTCGCGCGATAATTTTACCGAGAATCGCATAATCGATAACACCCTCAATGGCGCGCCGTGACACTTGCTCTCTCTCTCTCTTCCTCTGTGTACACATTAAATTCGAGTCGTTTCACGACTTTATCACGGCGATCTTGATCCATCCGCGCGCGAGGAACAAAAAGAATCGCGCCGCGAGTTGCTCGGTGTGCGTGTGCAATCGATTTTCGCGTGGTTGATTGATTGATTGATTGATCTTTATTTAGCTTTCTCAGCTATTTTAAATACAATTTAACAAACATTTGTTGTAACATATGTTTTTAA
>QVNV01012306.1:0-29520 GCA_014825455.1 Pseudomyrmex pallidus
CGTTCTTCGAAGAGCAACACAAATTGTATCATTTTGTGAATTCATATAAATTTTTATTTAATGACAAAAAAGTAAATGTAAATGCACAACAACCTGTCAGATTGTATTACTTTCGTCTCTTTTTCTAGAGATATTGGACATCTATTACTGTCTATTTGTATTACTTTCAGCTTTTGACAATCCTGTTCCTTATTAGACAATATATTTCTCTTTGCGCTGGTTGAATGCACACAGTGAGATATGTTCATATCAGAATGGTATCGTAATAATAGTCCCTTCGGTTTGACACTTTTCATGCCTTCTTTATTCAGTTTAATTTCATTGTATGTAGACCGGCCCAGTAATTCTTTCGTACCACCGCCGTTCTTTTTCGTAAGGACTTGCGTTCGTTTTTTTACTGGCAGTACTGAAAAATCTATAGTATACGTGACATAAATCTATAAATTTTCAGTACTGCCAGTAAAAAAAACGAACGCAGCTCTTGTCAGTTGATTGCAGCAGTCCGATGTAACTCCCGCGGGATCCATCTCGCTGTATATTGTATATAACTGACGTGTAAAGGACGCGCGTGCAAGAGTTTGCACTTTCCGCGCGCAGTTGTGGCGTATTCGGGAAATTAAATTAACTCGACACACAAGAGTGCGCGTGTATCTGCTGAAAAACTTAGAGTAAAGACACTTTGAAGTAGGAAAGCAGACGCTTCCCTCTTATCAAAAAAAAAAGAAAAAAAAACGTGCACCACATTTACTTTTTTGTCATTAAATAAAAATTTATATGAATTCACAAAATGATACAATTTGTGTTGCTCTTCGAAGAACGCCCATTAATATCGAGCAAAATTAAAACAGAGTGTCGAAATTGCCTTAAAATAAACAATGAAGAACAAGTCTGTTGAGTTGAAATACAAAATTCGGAGGGTTGTATAACGCGATTTTATAAGAAATATTTTACGTTTATAATCGGTATTCGCTATCTTCTTTATTTTGGAACGATATAAGTCATTCCCGTAATTCTTATAGCATTTGACAATACGCTTTTTTTGTCAGATAAAATGTTTACTTGATTAAATTTCTCGAAGACACAATTTTATAACGCAAATTATTATTATTATTATTAATCCTTAAATTACGTTATAAATGTTATTCACATTCAAGAGTATATCTATTTATATATTCAAATAACTTGAATATTTAGAGTTTGCAACTGCTTAATGTACCGTTTCATGCTGTTTCAACTGTGAAATGTTTTGATTTGTTTTATGTACGCGTGAATATTAAGCTGGAAATTTTAATTGCGACTGTATGAATGTTACTCAAATGGAAAAAGTTGCAAACTAACTTAAATTCCAAATTAATTTATTTCTCCGCTATAGCTAATATCAAGATATTATTTAGAAATCGCGCGTCGCGTATTTGTAGGACGGGAAATTGATACGCGAGTAAAGTAGAACTCGCTGCAAACGCGATACTCGACAGACAGAGCGACCAGACCACACATGTGGCTGGCTGGTAATCGTTCACACACGCATGTGTATATATCTACACGTGCACGTATAAAATGGACGAGCGCATAGGCGCTGTATGTACGGCGACGAGTGGTGAAGCATCACGTGCATCGATCGTCCACCGTGACAGACGACGATCCGGGAGGATACACGGCGGTGGGAGTGGTGAGAAAACGCCACAAATGAATAATAACCGACGGCGCGACGTCACGTTGTGCCGTGTCTACAAGAGATGAAAAAAGGAACTGCTCGCGCAAACTCTACGTATCACGATCGTCGTTTTCATTCTGCGAGGTTGGAACGACGCGAGGGTTGAAAGACGATGTGACGCGGGGAAAACGGCGGGATCTATCCAAGCGTTTCCGTTTGCCACTCTTGCGAGAATAGAAAAAAGACGAAAGAGGGGAAACCGAGTCGCGGACGTTTTAGCGCGACGCCGACGCGTCGCGGAGGCGCTTGTCTTTGTCGTCGACGAGCCAAGCCGATATCGCCAGCTTCCGCGATACGGCTTATTCGATTTTTCCGTCTCGGTGCGGGGACTAGTGCAAAAACAACATTCAATAGAGCCTAAATAAACCACTACGGCCGATCTCGCGCGGACATCCCTGCGAACTCACTGCAAGAAGTCGGGCAAAGTTCTCTCCCGAGCGATTCCCAAAGGATGATACGTGACGCGGAACATTTCTGAATGATTCATGCTCGATATATCCGCCGCCACTCGAGTTTAAGTCGGAGATTGAAGTCGGCATGAAACTTGGCTAGCATCTTTCTCTCCCTCTCTCTCTCTCTCTTTCTCGGCAGCGAAAAACTTCCTCGCTCTGGACGTAAAGCTGATGCGGGAAAAATGATCGGAGCGAAATGTCGACTATAAAAGCGACCGCAAATTTATTATTTCTGTTGTTTTGTAATACGACGCGACGCGCGCGTAAAAGCAAAGTACTCAGTAATAGTAAAGTATATAAGAAAAAAAGTATATAAGGAATAAAGATATACAAGGAAATTGCGTGGGTAGAAAAATATGTATGTGTATTTAAAAAATGGTACGACGACAAAAGAAAATAATCCTAATCCTTTCTCTCCTTAGTCAGAGGGCAAGTATTACAATTTGCTGACATTGAGCAAAATACGCAGGACAAAGTGAATATTGGAGAAGCTTAGCCGCAACGTCGCGTTGTGGCGATCGTTTTAAACGGTCGTAAATAAAGCTGTAAACGCCTTCGCGTCTAGTGGGTCGGTCAGTTAGAAATGGGGAACAAAGTCAGAGAGAAAAAATAGTGAAACTCCGTCGTAGGCAATATTCAATTATTCGTCGTGGCAATATGTACTCTCGTGGAGAGCGATTGAGTAACGAAAGTGCTCTCGCAAGTAGCTGTGAATGTAAAGAGAGATAAATAATAGTTTCTCTTCAGTTTCTCTCCCCAGTGAGATCTCCGATATGAGTGCTTATATGAGTTATGTGTAGCGCCGAACAGTCACAAAATGTAATACGTGATGCGTAAGCCGATAAAAAAAGTTTATTGTGGGTTGGAGGCTGATCGTATATGAGCACTCAAGATAAAGTCAAGAACGAAGGAGGTAGAGGAAGTGTAAGATCCTTCATCGGATAAATTAATAAGTTGATAACGCGCCACATAGAATCACGCGATCACGCGAGATGTTAAGCGAATGCCTAATGTCACACTCGGCATAATCGTTCGTAACGTAGTGTAGTCGCGAAACAGCTGTCTATTGATTTTCGCGGACAGATTGAATGGAAGTTTCCCGAGCGAGTGTGTGGTGACGATGGTCGCAACCTTACGAGAATGCTCGTAATAACGCGGAACGTTCATAGCCGAACATTTTACGAGTGAACGTTAGCTACGACCAAGATTGCTATCAAGACACACTTTTATCAGAAATAAATATATAAAATGTCTTTGTGTTCGGAGACATATCAGTCATTAATTATTTTTTAACACGAGCTAATGTCACGGTCTCACGTAATATAATTGCATGAACTATTATTATGACTAAACGTTAACACAAGCGAAAAAAAATATCACCGCCGAAAAAGTTACAATGTTCTTTAAATATATTTAACATATTAAAGTAAAAATGAAATATACATAATCATGTATATAAAATTATGAAAATATAATGCAAAGCCACTAAAATTTCATATTTTGTATATCGATGTTCGACGGGTAATGATGGCGGGAAATTTTCTATTAAAGGAAATTGCACGGTCGAGCTAAGACCGATGAAGCTTATTGTCTTCATGATTGTCTCGGTATATGAAACTCCGGGGAGCTACGACTTTGGTTGTAAAATGCGTGCATTGTGGTTTTCATTACACCGCGCCGTGCAACGTATTTCATCTGCGTTCGAGCAGTAATTAACAAATATTTTAAGTAGGTTTTTAATGAATGTGGCATTAGTAAAATTACTGCTCTTATTTGCTCGGGATTATGCCGAATAGAAAATCGAAAAACGAAGTGTTTCCCGATGTTCGTGAGATTGCTTACGCAATACATTGGATTGTCTTTTTTTTCCATGGTTTTAAAATAAAAATAGGAATTTTATACAACTGACTAATTTAACGTTTAGAATTAAAGAGCTTTTTTTATCATTGTGATGTAACGTGTGATATAAACAAAAATCAGATTGCGATTAATTTTCACTATGTCATGGTACATCACGTGAGGTGATTGAATCTGTAACGACGCGTAGATAGCGACATTGTTGTTGTAGTTGACAAGTTTTATTCTTCAGAAGAACAAATGTCAAAAACTGACTCGTTATTGCACGTAGTGTTAGATTGTGTGACAGCTCGCCAAAATATAGCCACTTACGGCTTCATCGTTACTCGAAAATTTCTTTCCATTAAACTAATTTGTTCAGATTCGAAAATAAATGAAAATCGCACGAAGTTATATTTGACAAACAAAATGGATGAAGCAGCAATTCAAGCTTGTAAATTTTGGCAGTTGAAATATGAGCTGATGCATTGTCAAAAATCATTTACTTTGGCGAGCTGTCACACAAACGCTACGTGCGATAGTGTGAGCCAATGTTTGACATTTGTTCTTCTAAAGGATGAAACTTGTCAACGACAATGTCGTGTTATCTACGCACTGTTTCGGATATTTTATATCAATTGCTCCTCGTATTGTCGATTTGCATTATATAACGAGAAAGATATGTATAAGCGAATGATAAAATTGCTTACAACATAAATTGATAACTTATCGAATGATGGGAGGAAAATATATATATATCGCGTAATTTGTCATTTCCAGCGCCGTGGTTAATGGACAGAATTTTATTTGCGCGAACGTGTGACACGACAGAAAGCTGCAGTAAATTTGATCACGTTAAATATAATGATCGCGAACGAGGGTGCATTACGCCGCAATTAGATTACAATAGATATTCCCATTTATGTCAAGAGTGCCTGCTAATTTGAATTTTATCAAAGATACATGCGTGCCGCCTTCAAATACTGTTAGCATTTATACGGGCAAAAGGCAGACATTTGCAATTTGTTAAAGTAAAAGGTCACGTTTCCGCGCGTGATTAATACTTATCAAACGTTTGTTATTCGCAACAACTACGACGTGGACGCAAACGACGAAATCCAGCCCGTTTTTCGCTAGCTCGTTCGCTCACTTGGCTCGAAAGTTGAATAGGATTACGCGCGTAACCAGCCAAGCTTGAATTTATAATCCAAAAGGACGACGATGTCCGGCTAAAGGTGCGTTCGCGCGTGAAATTCCTCGTGACCGGCTTCTAACGAGGTTGTAATCCGTAATAGCTCGTAATTTCACAGTTATTATTCCTATAACGTGGACCTTTCCTGCAGATTCGCCCGGCTGGCAAATTCACGCCAGTAATTTAGACTATAGAACAATATATAGAACAATCGCTCGCTCGCGCGCGCTATCGCGCTATTTAAACCGATTTATACCCGACAGACAACGGACATTCATCGTGTGTCGGTGCGCGGAGACGTTACATCGATAGCGTATAATTTGAATGCAACTCCAACATTATGTCCGGCGACATCGCCAGCGGCGTCCACTCGTCACGATTTATGTTACGAATATTACATTCTCCTGTACGCGTATTTTATCCGTTTTATGATTTATGTCGTGTTTTGTCCATCGACATTTCCATTTTAATGCTTCGTGCATGTCTCCGATTTCCATAATCGAAGAGGCGTAACGTTCCTTTCGCAATTATTTTTAACATTCTGTTGGGGTATTCAGCGAATGAAAGTATTGAGAAACGAGCGAAAACCGATACGGCCTCGAGTTTCTCGCCATTGCATCAATTGTTTTTTTTTCTTTTTTTTTTTTGTAATCGACGAGCTATTGTCGAAAAAACTCGCTGTTTAATCTCAGATAAAATTTCGTGCGGGGTCGTCTTTTTCGGTATTCCGATGTATGTATCCATGAAGCTATTCATGCGTTCGTGGACAATTTTACGAAAATCCGTTTTATCGATCGTCTTGTTTAGAAATTGCGGACGTCCGAATTGGTTCTCGGATAAGACAGCTATTTTCCATGGAGTTGAACGCGATAAGATCGACGCGCGTAGATCGTATCTATAAAAATCTATTCTCGATTGTAATTAAAGTTAAGAGTATGGTGTGTGCTTAGCCCAACTTTCGAACTTATTCTCGTCGGATAAATAATGCAAAAGTGTGGCAATTAAATGTGCCTGTAGCACGAACAATAAATTTCTCACGAATGAATTTTTTATCGAACTTAAAGTGACTTCGAAATTTGCCGTTCCTGACGAAGAATCGTATATAAACCGGAAGTTATCGAGCAAGGATATCATTGAAAAATTTGCTCGCTCAAGTGGAATAATAGACGCGACAGCGGAAGATTTTCGGCCTCGCAACTGATCAACAAGGCGTGCGCATCTTCGATAAAGCTTTTTTAAATGTATTCCACGATGATCTAATAAGAGTTTAGGCTCCCGCGTCAACCTGAAGATTGAGGCTATCCATCACGCTCGAATTTTTTGACTGATCCCTTTTGGCTTGTAACTTACTTTAGGAATACCAAGGCTAACATCGCTAGCATCTGTTTTGTGCTGTATCGGATTGATCGAAAATTAATAATTTGTTCGAGAGGAAAAAAAATAATAATGTCAACGTCACAGTGTTTCACTGGCTAAAAAGCTAATACATTATGACAGTCTTTCGTAACTTTATGAAATATTTCAATAATTTGAAAATATTAATACAAAAACAGAATATTGATTTTAATTTTGTCGATATTTATTTGAATCGCGGAGAAAATTAATTATTATCAAGCGTCTCTCATAAATATTCTTCAAAAATCACGTTATTTCATAGCTATAAATAAAGTAAAATTCAGATAACAATTTTTAATATCCACGAAGAGAGAACGTTTTCGACAAATTCTATAAAATGTCATAAAAATCGGCGTTTTAAAAGAAAAATGATTTAACAGCGATTTATTCGCGCGTGAGCTGCTCAAATTGGTGGTGAAAAAAAAACGGGAATTATTTTTTCATCTGCAATATACAAAAGCACGGACAAACAGTTAGGATGTATCATTTGGAAAATTATTCAAAGGGAAAAGCCTGTCGGTTGTTTGTTAGGCGCGTATATCTGTATAAAGTTGCATCTGGTTTATTTCTACATGTGGGAATGGCAGGACGGTAAACGAGCACGATGTGCAAGTTTTTTACGGCACGTTGGGCCACTCTCTGTACTCGAAAGAAAAGCGAGAAAGCGGAGAATATTGTCGGATGAGATTACATTTTTCTGTCGACACCATGCGCCGCGGAATAAACGCTTTTAGCTTACAGACAGCTTCAGCAAACGGTTGTGCGCTTTGCTTAGTTAATTCCTATTATATGTTATCACAAGGCGTGTCTGATGGATACAAGATAACGACGTAAATTCCCATTGTGTGTTTAAACAGATTGAGAGACAAGTACATATACAGTGAATTGATTGAAATCCTACTTTTCTCTCGCCATGTTATTACACATGTAATATCGGCAAATATATGATAGCCAAACTGTATATTTCAAGCAAAATTAATATTTCACACCGATGATAGCTTGTTAGAGAACGGAGATAAATGTGACGTTTACTTGTGTGTGAATCGTTCACATTCAACCACTGATACAATTTATTTCGGTTTTCGAGATTAAAGCGCCGTCAACGACAACGTGCAACATAAAATGTTTATAACTTAGTGATAAAATGTTGGCTGATAGATATTATTGACGCAGGTGTGAAACTACTACGGCTGAGAAGCTACTACGTGGTTTGATAAAGTTGAGTTTGCAACCAACGCGCTTGACGTTATTTCACAGTGATATTATTTCATAGTATACAACTTTTTATTATACTGGGTCAACCAATCGATTGAGTTAACGGAAATTGAGTTGACGGATATAAAGTGCAAAGGCAAATAGAGCTACAACTGTAGGCTGTCAGAGATTTTGTGCACACTTCCTTCCGATATAGATTTTTTTTTTATTGAATAGAGAATAGATTGCTCTTTATACTTTACAAATAAGTAATCTCTTTCTCAGAAAATTATAGCAATAAAAATACGCTTTTTAATTAATTATAAGATAATTTATATTCGTTCAATATTTCATAATTTGTAAAAAAAAAAAACAAGAGTATAATTGTCTTTGTGTGCGAGGTAATAAATGTCTTCCTGCTCTAATTAGTGTTTTTTTTCTGCGATGCGTATGTAAACATTTGAACACAACAAGAAAGGACAACGTTCGTTCGTTATTGTCATTAATAATAACATAATCGATATCTAAAAGTATCTTTTGAAGAAAAGACAGGGGACATAGGAAACTGTTGACTTAGCATCGTAAACCATTGCTGTCGCTTCACGAGAACGTTTGCCGAACGAATTTGCGTCTCCGTACGTGATGTCTATTAATCGAATTTGCTTTGCGCCGGTCAGGGACGAAAATCTCAATAAGGGTTTGTGTGAAATCCGTCATCGATTGCCGAGGTGAACGCAGGTCACTTGGAAATATCCGAACCAAAAACACGCTCGCCCTTTGCATTTAATTCACCTGAATGACTCGCCGAGAGCTCTCGCCCACCGATGTCTATCTTTGCGCGCGCGTTCGACGCTCGTAATATTTAGTCGGCCATTAATGTCGGCGCGACCGATTTTTTACGCCATAGAACGATCGAGCACTGTCGGTTCGTTATCGAGAGTTTTTTTAACGTTCGCGTTTTATCGCGTCTAACTCACTTGCATCACGGCAAACAGACTGTTTACCTCGGTGGGAACACGCTGATATAAATATTAAACTTGACGGTAAATATGACTACCGCGGCGTTGCAGCTTTTCTGCTGAAAGATCAAACAAAGAGAGAAGCATTCCGATTGTTTGAGACGGCGTTTGCGCTCGTTATCAAATGTAGCTCTCGTTCAACGGAAACAAAGCCACGTGGCGTGGTGAGCGCGGCGGCGGTATGCCATCGTTTCCGACAGGCAAACTTTGCACGGCGGAATGGATTAAACGCATTTTATCGAATGAAGGAAAGTACGTCGTTGCGACCGCGTATTGAACGACCGCGCGATCGATGCGCGCTTAGCGTGCAGACAGAAAGAACGCGAGAAAGAAAGAGAAAAAGAGGGAAAAGAAGGAAATAGACGAGATAATAATTGTTTCGACGTTGGAGGCTGCGGGTTTCTCGAGTGCAACACGAAAGGATCACCAAAATAACGCGGTAGGTCAGTCGGAAAAACTGAGAAGCCAATCTCTACGTCTTGCGGTTTTCTGCGATCCGGAAAGAATGCACACGACTCGGAAGATCCACTTTTTTCAAGAATTCGCCGAACGGAACATTTTTCTGTTCACCGGAGCGCGCGTCAAAGACAATTTTAACTCGGAATTTATGCAAGCTGGCGAACTTGCACGGCAGTCTCGTGCGCAACAATTTATGGAAATCGCGATAATTAGGTACACACGACTCCGCGGTTATATTAATCTATCAGCTGAGCGAGTTTGCACGCATCTGCACGCGACAACGCAATGATAAAGCAGCTGGTACGGCGGCGCGATGGCAAGTTGTTACTACTTACAGTACGTGTCGGTGGTGAGTCGATCGATGGTATCCTGCTTGAGTTTGCTGTTCTTCTTGCCCATATTCGTAGGTTCTCGGAACTGCGGACTTAACGAGTTACACCGGTCGTCGAAGATCTTGTCCGTTTCTTGAATTTCTTTTGTTTGGAATCCTCACCGTCCAGCTCGCATCTCCCGATTACATCGAATCGCGATCAACGTACCAGAGATAAAGTTAATTTCCGAAGATTATTCGATGACCACAGAATCGACGTGTTCTCACGGCGAGAAAGAAAAATTCCGTCGCTTCGGTAAAATTTCTAGACACGCTCCAACAATCGTCTCGTTTAAAACGATGTTTCACGGGTTCCTTGAACTCCTCTTGTTTCGAGGTCGAGCGGGGACCCTATCGAATCCCACTCAGGGATAAGTTTCCTGCCTGCAACTTCCTCCCGCGTCGAGTCGAGCCAGTTCGCCTCTGTCTCGAGAAGTTCAGCCGATGGATTCAATTTGAAGGTGTGTTTTGCAGGAAGAAGGCGGAAACTTTCTTCGATCTCGAGGACGCTTGACGGCTCGCGGTGAATTTGCGTTGCGAACGAGAGCACGGGCAAGCCTCGAGAACAATGGAGTTTGATTTAATTTGTCCGCGTGGAACGCAGCACGGCTATGCTTAATCGATTTAATTACGACGTGACTTCGACATAACTCGACGATATATCGTCTTATTAGCGGGACCGATTCGATGATATGCCTTCTACGTAGATTTTCTTTTCGATGATATTGCTTTTTCTGCGAAGAAGATAAGGTAGAATTTTAATGAAAGCGCGAACTCCTGTGAATCGCGCCTGCAGCTTCATTTCTTTCTCTCCTTCTCTCGTTCTCGACCACGTCTCACGACCTTTCGAAATGTCACCGCAGAAATTAAAAAGTAGAAATTAAAGATTTGCTGCGCATCTCAGAATCGCAATTCGCAGACGGACATTAAGTGAGTGATAATTTTCCGATGCGGTAAACTTTGCGGAATCATTAATCGCGCCGCTCGGAAAAGTTCTGAAGTGCGCCGACGAGCTTCGATTCGCGAAGATCGTATCGGGAAATTAAGACGGAGGAGCATCCTGGAAAATGTTGGAAAAGTTTATCAAAGTAGTTGCGCGCTACGATAAATCTGTTCTTATAATTTCCGCTTTTTTTTTCTCTCGCTTGACTAGGGTCATTAGAAATTTATCAAATTTTCATCAAGTTGGACGAATTTTTCGAAAGGACGTTCGAAGATATCGAAGTGCAACGCGAAATAGCGTTATCGACAGAAATACATCGTGTCTCAGAACGAACGTATCGGAGTTTCAAAGGCCGTAACACGAGACGATCGGTACTGACTGCTTTCAGGACTTGCACCGGCCAATTCCTTCAGGGCCATTATGTGTAAGGGTTTTAAAGACCAACGGCGTATATCATCAACCTTATCCTAGGATTAAACGGAATTTCCAGTAAACGTATTTTCTTAGCTCTTGCTGTCACAATTTGCCGCTACGATCGCGGTACTTTAATTCTATATTTTCCCGCATAAAAAATATTTATTAAGCCGTTTGTTACCTGAAAGCATTACTTTTTCTTCTTATTTCTACCGCAGCGTACTTTTAATTAACGAACGTTTTAAGAGAATGATGGTGATTATTTATCATAAGATAAACATACCTTTATATTAGACATATTTAATCAAAACACTCTTTGAATATTCATAAGTGAGATATCAATTAAGTCTTGATGTTTTTTAAACTGACAGTAAAGAATGTTTCCTGTATAAATAATCATTGCTCGAAATGATGACTTTTGTCAGTCGACGCGGATTGATCATCGGCACGTAAGAACTTGAGATATGCATCGGTTCATTTATTACGACGTCATTAGTGACGTTGAATAATTAATTGCGTTCTTTCTCTTCGCGTTTTCCATATCATTTTACTTTCCTTGTCTCTTTCTGCAAACGAGCGGATTAATTAAGTCGCGATTGAAGACAAGAAAAATTTCAAACGAAAGGAAAAGTTGCGGAAAAATTGAACGAGAAAGAGAAATATGGAGGTTCGACACAAGCGTTCCGAAAACTGATTCGAGACGAAGAGAACGAAGGTATGTTCGTTCGATGTGGAAACTTGGTAAAAACTTGAGACGGAATAACAATGGACGAACGAGTGACGCGCGTAGTCTCTTTGAGAGGTGCGGGACGTGAGATGAAGTTACGGCGAAGTTTGGGCTTCACCGCAACCCCAGTATGGAGATCTTATTCACGTCTGAATGACGTGGAGGATGGAAGCGAATAACCGCCGAGTGAGATTTCACTAGGAAGAGAAACTCATGAATCTGAATGCAGATCAGTCGGCTAATGCAAATTCATATCACGTAGCGTTTCGCGGTGGCGCGTAGCGTCGCGTCGCGTCGCGTCGCGTTTCCCTCAAAGTTTGGAAAGAAGAGAGCGGGAAGAGGAGGATAAACGCGCGATACCGGGGAGGTATTTGATTCACACGGCGCATCGCGTCGCAAAATTGCGGAAGTCGATCTGCATGAGAGAGACGCGCGGGCAACTCCACAGCAGCGGGGATGACCCAGCGAAATTCGGGAATATCGAAGGCCGCGGCGAGAGATGGAGACGGAGAGAGGGAACCTTGTCAAATGATTAACTTTCGGTCGAGGTCGTGCTGCACCCTTGACCTCGTGCGGTACCGCGATGATACCTGGAGCATGCGTTTTTACGTCTATCATTACGTCGCGGGGACAACGAGATGATTGGCAAAGAAAGAAATGTAAGTACGTTCGAGCGCTAAACGCGGAAGAAACGCGGAAGTTGCCTACGAAAGCGGGACGTGAGAACGTAGGATCGAGCGCAATTTCGCGTTCTCCAGTTTATGAATTCTCTGGAGAACGCTCGTGCAAAGCCGCAAAAACCTTATTATCGATAAATGTTCTTTTGGTACCGCCCATTCATAAAACAAACCGGATATCGACGAGTCACTCTCCAAAGTGCACTTAAGCGTCGTGTGTCCACAGCTGCACTCGATCGCGATAAAGGGCGCCATCGTCACGAATAGCAACTCGCGCGACTTTCGTACGGAAACGTCGATAGGTCGTGGAGAACGGTGTCGTATAAAGACGGGGAAGGTAACTGGGCGAGCGTTGCATGTAATCCGCGAAACGTGCGCGAAACCATCACTAACAATAAGAGAGATCACGCTGGACAGGCGGATGAAGATACAGTCGATATCGTGCTTTGATAATTTAGCTCGCTCGATCGAAGCTCGTCTGCGAAAGTGAATTACAATCTCGATCTGTCGTAACGCTTCAACGCGATAGTATTGAGGCTCGATCGTTCGCGCAGGATCGGTTTTGTCACACGCAAGCTGACGACTGATGAACAGACGTTGCCTCGGACTGGCGAACCAGCCCGCTGCAAATTGGTCCCGGGTGTTTCGAGACAAGGATTCTCGTTCGTTTTTGTGTCGATGCGAACCTGTGCTTGCGTTCCTTTACGAGGACCGTATTCGTAGACTCGGCGGTGAACAGGGTTTCATTCATGAGTTCTCTCACCGCTGGCGAGATACGTTCGTCGGCGAAGCGCGGATCAGTGACGTCATAGCGTCGCGGCGCCTGGCGTCAGACTGGCTCGGCGATGATATTATGTGGAAGTGTGTTAGGTTACGATAGCGCAAGCGCACCACTCTAAACCTGAGGAGGATGCTATCCGCCCTCCCGCGCCGGTTCCTCCGATTCCGCCGTCATCTTCGATCCTCCTCGCGCGCTTTCTCCTTCTCTGTTGAACTCGCATACTCGCCGTCTCGGTCGATCGTGCTTGTTCTGCGTCGTTTCCACGCTTGTCTTTCCTTTCCCGATTTTCCGACTCTCTCGTGCTTTTTTTATTCGTTCTCTTTTCATCCCGTGTAGAGGAAATTTTTCCGTCTCGATTTCTCGCGCAAGCAACGCGCTGTCTCTTTCGCGCTCGCTTTTTCGCGCTGTCTCCTTCGCGGATTCGTTTCTGCTATTTCATCTCTTTCATCTTTTTTCCTTCGCGCGCGCGCGCGCGTGCCCGGATGCCTTTACCTCTTCACTTCCATTTGACCATAATTCTCGTCTTACAAATATTGTTAGCACCCAGACACTTTAGGGGAAGAAACTTCGGTCCCGTCGCGTCTCGTAAACTTCTTCCATTATGAAATTAGCCCGACCGAATATTCGTATTTGGCAAAATGTCGCATTTTTTTTAATATTATTTATTATTGCCTTTTATTATCCAGTCACTTTATTATCGTCCGCTGCTTTCGTTTTTTCTAACTTTATTACGCGTTGTAACAAGTCTCATTTTACGCTGTGCTTTCGTCGCTTCTGCGTTGAAAATTTTTAGCAAACAAAAAGATAACTAGCCAGTAACGCAAGTATACTATTGTAAATTACCGGTTTATTTCGTGGATGAAATAATACATGTCGTGATCAAGAGTAAAAATAACGAAACGCGAAAAGTATGACGAGACGTTTTTCCAAGTCTTTTACGATATCAATTACTATCAATTGCGCTATTAAAAAGAACAATCTCGCAAAAAGTTTATAAACATCGCGATAACTTTGCTTTGAAAATAAAACGAGAAGAGAGAAGGAATGCAAAGTAGGGAACGAACATAAAAGCACGTGGGAGAAGGAACACAGGGAGAAAAAATTTTCGCGGTGTTTTATCATGATGAGATCAATCACTTAAAAACCCCGTTGGTTGTAGGAATTTGCGGTGTCGTAAGGAAAAAGGATGCGTTCGTGAAATAGCATTTTTCGATCAAGTGAAACTTAAGGGAATGAAGAAAATACGGATGTTCGACTAGTATATTTCACCGGTAGCGGATTTTCGCGCGCTGCGTTGAAACTTCTTCGGGTTCGCCTCGACGCTGATGGATCTAAATCGTCGCGAATTCGCCGACTGGTCCATGAATAAAAGAAAAAGTTCGCGTGATGCCGCTGATACGTTAGTTCGATGATAAAACGATTTATTTCAATTTCCGATATCTTTATACTGATACTCGAAAAAATCACATTTTTGTAAATACAATATATATATTCAACAAAATATATATATATATTAAATATATATTCAACATTCACAATCTATATTCAACGCAAAAGATAAAATTATTATTATTATTATTAATAGAGACAGCGTACAATTATTCGCTATGTGATATGATTAGATTTTCTTATGTATGTGTACAATATCTTTTACTTTTAATCTTTCTTCGTGATAGCAATTTAATCACGTTACTCCGCGGTAATAAATCCTCAGCAACGTCTAATTATCTCCTCGAGATAAAAGCTTCACCCGTTTTCTCTCGAAATCCAGCTACGATCCGAATTGGTGCAGCTGACCGTGATTGGTGCGATTTGATTTGGTTCGTGGTTTCGGTCAGTCACAAAAGTCGCAACTATTGAGTCCTTACTATCCTATGTTTCAACTTCTGAAAGAGTTATAGCATTCTCCTCATCCCTCTACTTCTCCTAAAGTAATAACAAAAGTGCTCGAGACGACATACATTGAACGACAACGCATAAAAGCGCAAACAAAAGTGGAGCACGTCAGCAAGTCCTATCGTGGCAATTCTCGTGGCATAAAAACGTCAATGATTTTCTCCTTCGTGAAAATGGAGCTGCGATCAACAACAATGTGGACGGCAATAACAGATACATTTGCGTGACGCGAGCGTAAAACGCGATTCGTCAAATTGTTTACAGACATCGCAATTCTATGGTGAATAATTGCAGCTCGCCATTTCGTCCGCTAGTGGTTTCCTCCGCAGAACGATTCCTCAACTTCAACTGTGGCGCGGAGATTCTTCTTCGATCTGTTCGCGCGGTAATTGATGCAGCAGTGCGGAAATGATACTTTAGTATCGTGACAAATGTCGCGCAAATTGCATCACGTTTCACGGTAGGTTAATCCTCATATTGCTCATAGAGACGGAGCGCTTCCGTAATTTGGTAGAATGTTAAAAAATTTTTATTATTTAACAAAATATAGTACCTTATCTTCCTAATACATTTTTTATAGTCCCATTGTTGCTTTATTAAGATTTAAGGAGGAGACGAAATTACGTTTCGCAGGAACACGAATTTTCCTGCGTTCCGTGAAATTAAAGTCGTATCTCGGACCATCCACTCGCAGGATAAAAACGCGCTAACGAGGAAAGAAATAGATTTGCCGAGATTTAGAAGAATTGTGTGTGTATATTTTTCTTTACATAAAGCTTATAAATATTCATCCTATCATATTTTCTGTTGCACGTATTACGCTTTCAATTTTCTTTTAAAAATTCTAGAGAAGACACATAACTTTTCTGAATCTTACGTTATGATAAAAAAGTACACTTATTTAGTTTCGTTTAATATTTAATGTTTTACACACTGATATTTATCTTCATTTATTATTTTTTGTTACACATAAAACTGTTTCAAAATTTTAATCGAGTATATTCGAGAGTTCCTCTTTAAAACTCATTGATTTCGATCTATCTAATTTTTTGTGCATGAATAATAAAAAGTGGAAAGTTCCGGTAGTGGAAAATTTTCTCTGTTGTAAGATATGACGAATTGAAGTCGAACGGAAATCTCCGTGGTATTTTGGTAGTCTTACTCGGGTATCGTGTGAAGATTGTGGTAAAAGCCGCTCGATTCGCCAAAGAAATAAATCGCGGTGAAACGTGACTCCTGCTCCTTGGAGGGATATATGATTCTATTTGCCGGAGGTGACCGAGAAAAGCGACGATATGAACGCGAGGAGAGGACGATGGTCGGGGAGATGTTTCGAGCGGAAAATTGAATCCGTACTAAAACGCACCTGCGGATCGTCGCAACAATTCCGTTCCATCTAATATTTAAGAGTATTTGCTATGCGGTGTATTATTTGAATTTATATTCATATTTCCCGTTTTTGCTCGTGTGTTCTCTTGTGTAAGTTTGTAAAAAAAATAACGCTTTCAAACCGTTGAAACATTTTTGCGTAACAAAGAAAAGTACTTACAAAAGTTCACGAAAATCAGATTAGTTCGAAATGCTAAAATGTATGTAAGTTGCATAACTAGATCTCTGTGGAAAAAATTGATCTTCTAGCCAGAGAGGTAGCTTCTTCGCGCGCGTCTGCAAAATTAAGTCGTTACAATGTCCCGAGTAGAAATTCTCGTAGGGTCGTCATATGGCTTGCACGCGACGTCGCGTTTATTTTTTGCAACTGCAGGGAAGAGCGTTCGCCGCGAATTATCTTGACCGTGTTAATTGCGAGATAAATTGCTGCGAGTAAAACTAGTTATCTTCGTCAGAACACTTGCTGTCCGCGGTCAAATTCAAGGAGAATTACGTAGTCAGTGGCAACCCCGTTCGGTCCTTTGTTTGGCTGTGTTTGCAGGTTTCCGTGCTCGAAATGAGAGCCAAACGTTAGCGGTCGGTCTCCCTTCACACACGCCTGAGAGATGGTGACTCGAATTTCGTGAGTTCCAACAGTTCACCACTCAAACCGCCCACGCGTCGTAATACTTCGCCAACTAATTCACTTATTTGCATTAAATTCCGCTCTTCTCGGTCAATTCGCGGGCTAAGTAAGAGATATTTCATGTAAAGTTTTTACGCGTTTCACGTCATTCTGGTGAGAAATATTTCAAGAGAAATATGACATGCAAATTTAAGTTCAGCTGTAATATAAGTTCAGCTGTGAATTTAATTTTCACAGAATTAGAATACGTCTCACAGAAATATATATTTGTTAAATTAAAGTAATCATCATCATCATCTCTCTCTCGCTCCGTAACTGATTTAATCAGAACAATTCCAATATTTTATATGAACGTTTTGTTACTGTGTATGTGTGCAATAATAAAGAAGGCGTAGAAATACAATAACTTTTTCCCCTTTTCCACGTGCTACGTTTTTTTCTATTTTTCTTATTAAAAGAGAAATGTCAAAATACGGCGACGGGAATTACTTTTAAATGTTAGGTGAAATTGTTTCGATAATAAGTTATTTTACTTGTAACAGTAGTTTTTTATTCTAAAAAAAACAGAACTTTCTTCTCCCATAAGAATAAGATAAGTGATAAATATGACTAGTAGTTATTAATTGTTTTATCTTACTTTTTTTATACTGATTAGTAGCGATCGGACATGGAACTGGACATGTCATTGACGCAATCAGTGTATTGTGTCTGTCAGTCCTCGATATGCAATTCCAAGGCATGTAAATGCCGTCTCATTTACGTTTCGTGACGGTTAAGGTAATTGCGAGTTAGCATACGGGTCTTCTCGACGATGGCAATTAGAATAGAAGCGAGTCGACGGTCCAATAATGTCGGGTTCTGATTTATCGAACTGTTTCCGGTATGAGTGTCTCTATCTGCCGCGGTGCAGTTGCTTCTTTATCAGCAAGCGTGTGAGAAATGCGCGTGAGCAAGTCGACTTCGTTAGAGACCTAGCCGACCGGAAGAGTCGTTAACTACGGCCAGCGAGATACACGCGAGCAATTTGCATGACCGCCAATTTTGCCGCACGTGCTGCGCTACCGCGTTTTGATATAAGCAGTCTATGTCCGGATCGCGCGCGTGATTCCATTTGCACCCTAATAAATTTCGACCGATAATTATTAGACACGCTCCCATCCTTGCGAGTTACATTACGCGGTAATTCAATCGAATTACTCGTAGCTTGTATCGTTTTGTATTCATTTCTATTGGTTGTATTTGTTACTCCCTTTATTTAGAGAACGAGGTGCGACGAGCTTCCTGTAACGATTTCAATTTCTGCGCGAATTCATGCGTGAGACACATCTCGCAATTTTATGTGCTATTTTTTTTTAGGCAAGTTTATATAATTTTGTAATTCAATATGTAGAGAATTTTTTGGGAAAAATAAATATTTGCGATTGAATAAATGAGCGAATATTTATGCGATATCTCTCTAATTACAAGACAAATGACGATTTAAATATTTAATCATGTTCAAATATCGGATATCAATAGGCCTTGATTAATGTGCTTTGAATAATAGTGTGAATATAGTCATTAGTCATCGAGGCATGTTTGTGTGTTTCTCTCGTATATTTATTGAAGTTATATTTCCAGAAATTCTGCCTGTATAAATTTCACGTTTGTACAGTAATTGGTATCGACGATTGAACTTTTTCAATGTTAACTTTTTCATCTTGGCAGTTTTTTTTCTGAAGAAAGAGCGTTCTTACTCAAGTAAAGATATAATCAATGTTTCTTTTGAACAAGATAATTAATAAATACGAGGTATATCTTTGATTGACGTTTCCTATGACAAGCAATGAATAAGCGAAACACTTTTCGAAAGGGCAAATTAAGTTGCGAGAAGACTAGCTTCCGAAAGTAGGACCGAAGGGTAGGGTAGAACACTCGTTCGCCCTGTGGTGTGCCTTCGCCGGCGAACCAAGCCACCCTGTATCGACCCAGCGACGCCCACCTAAAGAGCCCCCACCATGGATGACCTCATCCACCGACGACCGGTACCATTTTGCCGAAAAATTCCAGAGTGCGATGCGTAACGCGCTCCAAGTCTGTGCTACTTTTTTATTCGCGACACGGGTTTGACGATCCGGAATGTATCGCATTGACACATAAACATCGTTGATAAATGCGCAAATCCAAACACTGACAAACGTGTTTTTTCGATTTCGCAAATATGTAATGAACGGAATCTTGTGTGACGCGACATGATGCATGCAGCACGGATATAGGCTGACGCATTTAAATTATACTTGCAAAAATAAAAAACGAACGAAATATGTTTTGAATTTTATGTCGAAATATAAATTTTAATTGCGTTATTTTTTTTTTTTTTTTTTTGACAATGATAAAACTGACAAAAATAATTCGTAAAGACTTGAAATTAAAAGGTAGCTACGTGTGTAACGTTGTATGCGCGAATCTTCTTCTTGAAGCTCCTAAATCATTCAGCAAAATTTCTCATGTTAGTTGTACATTAACGCTATGTATACAAATTCACATAAAAAATATGAGAGCCACTACAAGATCACTTTTATCGGAGCCACCGATCGCAATTCCCAGTTTATCGTATACAGACTATTGCTTCTAAGATGCTTTTATTATACAGACGCATCAGACGAGTACTTTTCTGTCAGAAGAGGAACTGATATAGCGTTATACGAACATGTACAGCGCGTATAGTAAATATCCCGACGTTCACGTATTTCATCATTTTATTATGACATACGGTATATTCGTTCTCGTAACACATTTTCCTCTATACCACTTCGTCCCGTACATCTTCCCGTTACCTCCGACAAGGATGTACGCGCGCTTAAATTATTCCTCGAACGATGACAGGCTCATCTCTCCTACCGGTTGGTTGTTAGGCGCGCATATACGATGTGTTTCGCTCACCGCAATGTATTTATTTATGGTGGTCGAAACGGAAACCTCTCCGCGCGTTGGTTTAAATTATTTCCAAATAGCGGTGTGCCGACAATGGAGAAGTTTGGTCACCGCCTCTACTTAGCTCGTTCTTAGCGAAAATCTCGCCGATCCCTCTTTGTCGTCTTTCTCTCCTTTCCTCCTTGCGCACGACGAACGTTATCCCGCAAGCCGTGAATGGAGCGGAAACCATCCACCGGCAATTTTCTTCAACGTTTCCTCATCTCCCGGCGCGCTTAATCGCCGTGCTTTATATGGCAAAAATGCGCGCATTATCTCCTAGACGAGGCTTCATACGCAAACCGAGAGAGGACTTATCGATCCGCTCAGTAATGTCAAAATTTCACGCACAGACGCGTGTGACGTGCAACAATCCGAAAGAACGATTGAACGCGGCCATCTATTTGCACGAGTTCTTCCGCGAGACTAGAGTATATCGCGCTCGTCACCTACTCGTCATCTGGTTCGACAGCAAACCGCTGTTGTTGCATTTTCGACGTGACGAGCACCCGTTGAAGCATCTAGTGAATATTTTTATATTTTACTCGTTGAAAAACAGTAAATTACACAGATAAACAGAGATTCGCGTAAAATCTAGAAAATTTTCGAAACGTAATTTATGAGAAAAAGATAATTAAAAATAATAAACCACGAGATGAATAACGCACAGACAATATTCTCTGTTACGTATATAGCCGATATTTCCCAATCCCTAAGTAAATTACATTTCAAACTTTTATTTCGCATCGTTCTGTTTGCATAATAAGAATATTTACGGGGGAAGGATATGAAAGTAGAATGGATGGCTTTTCCGATTTTATTTCTTCGTTCACGCGAAGCTGCCAAACCGAGACGTGCGTCGATGTCTGGAAGCCGAGTATCGCGCCGCGAGGTGTTCTCTGTGGAATTTACATTCAAATAAGCGAAAATAATATTACCATCGAACCAAGAACCCGCACGAAGCCGTAGCGACAAATTTAATTATCGATTTCCCGAGATGGCGAGAGAAAATATCTTTTTAGAGTAAACAGCGTTTTTATTTTGGAAACGCGTAACCACAAAGTAGCAGTTTATTTCAGATAGTTCGATGGAATATATTATTTTTGTTATATTATTATCGTGAGCAATCTCTTTGTTGTTAAAAAATCGACCTACTATGTGCTTTGTGCGTTCACAACTTGCGCGATACGCTTTTGTTCTTTTTATAGTTGGATGCAGAAAAAAATATGTGGACTTTTTTTAAATTCAATTCCCCAGTCGCGTGATATCAAAGAAATGAGAGAAAGAGAGATTATACTATATTTATTATATAATAAATCGCTTTAGTCGAACGGTATGTAACTTACACTGACTGACGGCGAGAACATACATCGCGGTATAAAAGATTCATATCGATTGCCTACAGCGAACGTTACTACTCAGCAGTTTAATTATACATTCACACAGAAATAAATAACGACGGTTCATCGCGCAGCGTAAAATATTTATTTCTCAAAATCGTCGCTTGTGTTAATTTAGGCGAAGTAAGTCTTTTGGCACACACCTTATACGTTCTCGATCTTCTCGTTTCTTGTGATCTCGAATTAACGTAGTTTCTTTCAATTCCGATTTCGCTCAACAAATTCCGCAGTAAAGATCTCGTCTACTATCAGGTACTTGATACATTTTGATTTTATTTTCCTTCTTTCTTTTCAATTCGTCTGTTTTCCCGAGACTCTCTTCTTTAATTTCCAGCAGCGACGGCGATCGCTCGCGATCCAATGCACAAGTCTTGTCGCCGCGTCCCCACGCGAATTCTGATAAATTTCTCCCCGCTTCGTCACAATGCTGCACGAACGTATTGCAGCGACTCTCACAACACCATTTTCTTTTCCGTCCGCACTTTCCTTTCTCGCCTTTCCGTTCTTCCGCCTCTTTCCTCTCTCATCTCTGTTCCCGTGTAAAGCGATCGACGACGCTGGAAACTTTTCTAGCTTGTACTTTCGAGCGCGAAAGAGTCTCATGGGAGTACCGAGGACAGCTTACACGAAATCCCTTGCCTTTATGTACTTTGCTCGTTGTCTCGCAACAACTCGTCCGAGTATTTTAACGTTTCGTGCGATATCTAAGCAAGTCAAATCATGCATTATTCGATGTAGAAATATATACACATACATACAGAGAGAGAGAGAGAGAGAGAGAGAGAGAGATGCTTGGATATCAGACATTTAATCGGGTCGGTCGATTTGATCTCCGAAATAGTTAGATGTTCAAATATAGCAGCCACGTAGACACGCCCGACTTTAGCCATAGTGCGCAGGAATGTTTTGCGAATACGGTTGTATTCCGGTTAGTCTACAACTATTCCCAAGTTTGCCGATATACACAGAATATACACATAGTTGGCATATCCGTTGGAAATCAGCTTATAAGAATCGGGAATAAGTCGCAAGAAGTGCCATCGGAGAAACTGATAAAGTACGCAGTTTCTCCGATGTAATTATTTTATCAGTCGGAAAAACAACGATTGTTTAATTTAATTATTTCAATAGAAATTTCTCGAGAGCTCGTACGCGATATATCGTTGTCACACAAGTCAAGTGTACGCAGAAGCGAGATTATTCAACACGTCTGCGTAATATCAATGTTTTTTTTCTTCTGTATATTGTTTGAACATTCGACTATTTTACACACAGTTTTTAAATTCTTATACAATTGAATTGTTCCCGACATTTACAGTTTCACGGTACGCTGATCTCTCTCGCGTACTTCTTTTTGTTCCGCCGAACCGTGAATGGTTGACGGCAGGATCGATGGCAAAAAATCTGTGTTAAACGCTAGCACGAGCCAGATGTCCAGGGGTCGCGACCGCGGTGGTCGGCGGAGTTGTCGTTGTCGTTGTCGTCGGTTTCGGTATCGGAGAACGATTCATAGATAGTCGCCCTCCGTTCCGCATGCTCCTGATCCACGGCCACTGCAGGGTGCGAATCAGCGTGTTTCGAAAGTCTTCGGAAAAGAGGCAATAAATGTAAAATGTGATCGAGTAATTGATCACTTCCAGCAAATTGGCCAACGCGCGAAACACCTGCAACCGAAGACGATGAATTAATCGACGGATAATTCACAATTTATAATTGACGAAGTCGTGAATTAGACAAAGGAAAGAGAGAGGGAGAAAGGAGAGAGAAGAGAAGAGAAAAGAGAATTGTACTGGGATAATTGAATCAATTATTCCAAGAAGCGAGCGAGACAAAGTAAATTCTCTGATTACCTCTCTTTCGAGATAATAAACGAAGTTGGGAAACAGAGTTGTATTAAATTAAACGCGTTCTTAGTTATTGATTACGTTAAACTGTGTAAGCGAGGGTAAATATGCATGGTTCCGACGGTACATTTGAAAACCAACGGAATAATGTATTGATCACATACAATATGATCAAAGTATTTCAGCAAGAACTTCGTTACCTGATAAGGATAATTGCTGAGGTTTTTCTCGCTAAGAGTGACGTTCAGAATAACCATAGGGCTGACACAGACTAGGAACAGAATGCTGGTACTACCCAGAAGCAGAATGAGCCTTCGCTCTTCGGCGAAAGTTCTGGGATCTTCTTCGTTGCTGACGGTTCTTGATAAAGTCATTCTGCGACGTCGCTCGCAGGACCTTCTGTACACTATCATTATTCTCAAGTTGAAGCCGGCGAGAAAGATCGTCGGCGCGACTTTAAAAACCACCTCAAGCACCACTTTGTACACCTGAAATGCATATTCGTGCTTCAAGTCGTCAAATTAAACTGCGAAGTTAAATGCGGCATTTGATTTTTTTTCTTTAACGGCAGAAAATAGAACAGAGCAATTGTAGAGAAAAACGTAGAGAAATTACCTGATAGTACCACGAGTTGAGAAACGACTGATTTTCTCTCTTCTGGTAGATTAGCGGGCCGCCGGGTTCCAGGAGGCAAGTCGTAATTTCACCTCGAAATACACTCGGCAGATAAACGAGAAATGTAGCCAGGGGGATGAGCACTACCGTCAAGTGAGGGGGTCCGCATAGTGGTCGCGTATGTCCGGGATGACAGACGCTTACATAACGCTCCACTGTCAATGCCAGAAGCATCATTACTCCAACTCCTATTGCATACAATTAACCTCTATATCTCTCGAATACAGTGCTATCGCTTCTGAAAGCTCTTGCGCGTCACCTCCTCCCCGGTGCGTTTAATATGCATAATTCGCGAAAAAACTTTTTATGTCCATAGATTATTAACTGGAAGATTTTTTTTATTATTTGTTTTGCAAAAGTTGATCAAAAGTCGTTTTATGAGAAAAATAGATTAATGTTCGCGTCCTATTTTTCTCGATGCTCCTCTTTGAACCGCATCGTAAACTTCTAATCGCTATCATCGCTGTAACTTATAAGAGTTGCGAGATAGGAGAAAGAGAGCAAAAGTTCTCTGCCGCAAAGAAAGTTCCAACAAGCATCTTCTGTTTCTTTTGCGCTTAAGGAGAAGCCGTGATAGCTCGATAAATTTATTTCCAAGAATCGCTTCAGCGTATCAGTCGTTTACGCGATAACGGTGTTAATGAGAGAAATCGCGAATGAGAGGGAAGAGAAGAGCGGTTTAACTTTCAGCCGGACGAAAGTTTCCGGAATTCCGTAGCGGAATTTTCGGCAAAATGCGTTTTCGTACCCAGGCATCCGTTCCCGAGAAATAGTTCGAGGTGAGCGTGATAAAAGGCTTGCAGCCAACTGCTCCACCCGCCATTCTCTTTGTGAATGAGAACCCTGAGCGCAAACGGGATGCAGAAAAAGATCGCAAGGAGCGCTGCCGCGGAGTAACCTGTAACAAAAAAAAGAGCCGAAAGTTAAGAAAGAAGATGGCCGGACTTCGGAGGTGCGGCGCGAGGAATAAGAGCGGGATTAACGAAGAGAGAAAGAGAGAGAGAGAGAGAGAGAGAGAGAGTAAGCGAGTAAACTTGATTTTATAAACCCGGAACAACGGGTGAACTTGGCGGTTTACTTAATCATTCTTGTAACTTTTTTCTAAATATTCTTGTCATCGCTGGAACATTTTTCATTTTGCTTTTACGGTGAACAAAAACTAAAATTATGTTGCTCTTTTAAAACTGTCTCGGAATTTCGAAGATGTTTTTATCTATTTCGCATTTGATACTCGCGGATTCTCAACCGAGTGTTAATTATACATTGCGCAAAATGGAGTAGAGCGCTTGCTAAAACATTGCTTAATTTTTTTCGTACTTATACTGTTAATTTTAAAATTGCGCGTAATATATTACTTGCACATGTGACTTAATTGCCAGTACATACACACGTGGCATTTTATACCGCGTTTTAATTGCGTCGATCAGCATCCGCGGTCGAAATTGGACACGCGCTTTTTGCCAATTTAC
This sequence comes from Pseudomyrmex pallidus, assembly GCA_014825455.1. Lineage (NCBI taxonomy): Eukaryota > Metazoa > Arthropoda > Insecta > Hymenoptera > Formicidae > Pseudomyrmex > Pseudomyrmex pallidus. The sequence goes on from QVNV01012306.1 coordinate 25,424, forward strand.
ATCGAGTTACTGTTTTCGTGCGGTCAACCACTCGTGCTGGCACTCGCCTCATGTTACGAGCTTTACCATTGATACCAATTAACACTTTTATTTACTGTGCTATTCTGCGAATTTCTTAAGCGCAATTAAAAGTATAAGCGTTTAGTTTTTTAATCCTAGAATCGTACAACCATGAATTGAATGAAGATGTGTGTATACATATTATTAGGTACATGTGTGTAAATGCGACTGCAACAACGAATTTGAAAACCTTTTTTGAAAAAATGTAAAACTCGTTTATGAAAATTTTGAACAAAAAGACATTTTTTCGTTTACTTTATTTTAAGAATTTAGCAAATTTTTTAGTGTTTGGAATTAATACATATTTAAGAAGTATAAACAAAAGTGAATGTATAAAAAATGTGTAAAAATGTTACTTATTATTTAATATTGACAGTAATAATATAAATTTCAGTTCTTATCTTCAGTTAATCCTAAATAAAACCGCAAAGTTATCAACCATCGCGTTGTCACATCGACCTGCGAGTTTTCAACCGCCGATAAGCTCAAGGTGCTTGTCGGTAACGCGTCTGTTGGTCAACATACGAAGGGGTAAGAACCAAGGGTTGGTTTCAACCCTTCTTGAATATCTCTTTTACCAACCGATCTAGATTCGCATTCTGCAGCCCTCTTGTAGAACTTTCGTTAAGCATTTCGCAGAGCGACAGGTAGTTTAATTGCACGAGAAAAGTTCTACTCTCGCGGTTATTTCTTTCGTTAAAGTTTATTAAAACCCGTGATACAAGCTCGCCAGAGTATGAAAGTCGCGAGTAACCGGAAATTGGCTAATGTCGCGCGAATGAAAGTCGAGTTTTCTGCCTGACTACGGGACGCGATGCGGGAGATCGTAAAACTTTTACGCCGGAGCTCCGCGTTAAGGCAAAATTGCATTTTTCCATTTAAATTACAATTTCTTGCCCGCCGCCGCCTGGCAACAATTCGTCAGTAACAGCCACGAAGAACTGGCTAGACGTTTTATTAGGTCTTTCACCGACTTCGCCAATTGACGTGCGAGCAAAGTTCTTGTCAAGAGATTTTAACCTTTCTGTCTTGTTCTATTTTTTTTCAAAAATAATTTTTCTATGTTACTCTTCTTAGGTTCTTCTCATAAATCAATAACACGAGTTATGATCATTTAATGTGAAAAATTAAATTTAAAGAAATATTTTTAATAATTGTAATATTTTTAATCTTTTAAATATGTGTACGTAACGAAGGCAAATTAGTCGTCGCGCTTCAAAACCGGAAACCACTGTGGCTGATCCGCGTTTTTCATTTTTCTAGAAAGCGACGCGAACGTACAAAGTGGGCGTCGTGCTCGTTAACGCACGCAGACACAGCGACGGGAATTAATGTGTCACAGTGATCCTTTTAGGGTCACGGTTCGTTTACCAAACCCTATCAAGCTGATTCCCCGTCGTTTTTTTTGTTCGCCCTTATCTATCAGTTCGCTGATGAGGAAGGGACATATAAAATTTGGAATATATATATCGAGTAAAAATAAATCTTAGAACGTATATACACATTCAGTGTGGGCGTATCTTGCGTGCGACAGCGGAATCAAGAAACTATTGCTCACATTCTTCGACAAAGCGTCGTCTCAAATATAGAGAAGACCAGAGCATATTGATACACGCGGCAATTTGACACAAACGCAATTACGTTTTATTGCGTATGCGCAAAGAGTCGTGAGAGTTGTTACATAAATGAAAACGTTTCTCATATTTCTTTATTTATTTATTTATTTGTTGCTTGCTTTTTTGTAATCTTGTTTTATACAATATTCCATTCCTGCTATTTTTGTAACATATCGCACTGTCTTATCACGGCTTGGCGCGGAGCTTGTTGATACAATGACAAAGAGATAAATAAAAACTTTTGTCATTTTGATTAAGATTATAAAAAAAATGTTGCTAATATTTCACATCTACCCAGCATCCGAATAACTCTTTCTGTGTGTGTATCGAAAAATACAGGAATAGTGAAGAAAAATGTCGCGATGTCTCAACGTTGTTGTTCAGCGTTCCGCGGCGACATTTTACAAATCGCGTTCTCCGCGGCATGTTTAATTTATCGAAATCCTGAGGGAGAAGCCAGCTGCAGCATTCATTTGTCAGGATCCGCGTTACGAAAGTATGCCGCGATGACGCTGCGCAGCTAAACGGTTGCTCAACTCAGCAAAAGCGGGCTACGTTTCGCACGCGAATCGTTAATCTATCGTTTATCACGCTGCTAAAACTCTTCAGAGACACGTAGGTGAATCGCGGACAAAAGAATGTGACGAGTCTCATTCCCATTGGACCCTTAGTGTTATCATCATTCAGCAGTGTTCGTGGAATACCGATGTTCTGATCAAAAGAATATCAGAAAAAAGATATTGTCGTCCGAACGACACGATATGTAATCGGATGTTATCTTCAGAAAAAGCTAAGGTTGGCGGAACGTACTTTTTATATCGAACGAATCGATACCTATACTCACGGTTTATTCTGCGCAAGGAAACTTGTTCTGAATGTGGATCAGAATTGAGAGAGAAGATATATGACAATAATTTGTCTTATTACATTTTATGTTGTTGTATGAATATTTCCATATAGTGAAAATTTATTTCAACGAGTAAAAAAATAATATTAAAAAATTTATTTACTTCACTTGCAAAAGAGAAAATAAGAAAACGGAAACTAGATGTTGAATTTAACGAAGTGTTTTTTCTCTAACGATACGTCTGCTACACTGAGCATCTGCATCAAGGATTCGCGCCACCTGTTGAAAAACGCACTTAAAACGAAGTCTCCAATACCTTCGCAAGTTCTCGATATGTTTTACATCTCATTCGTAACTTCACTATTTATTCTCTGCCACAATTTAGTAGTTAATCCGTACAATAGTTATTACTTTTTTTATAGTATGTCTTGCGAAATATGCGGAAACATATTTGTTAACTTACAATTGTAATTTTAATAATTTTATATTCTTTTAAAAAGAGAAACAAAAATTGGCGATGTGCAATTTCTGTTACGAAAGATTGCAGGATAGATGCAATCTGTAAAATTTACTACAAACTAACAGAATAGTTTGGATAGAGTGAAGACCCCTGTTGAAAGGGAAAAGAGATTAACGCGTTGAAACCGGGACAATGACCCCGTTAGAAACTCATAACGAGAATGAAATGGTAGCGGGAGAAACGAGGATGAGTGCTGCAATATTACACATCCGGTAATAAACTATTCCGTAATATAGCGCAAGGACAACGAAAAAAACCGATTCTTAGAACATCACGCTCTTTTATAATGTGTACGTATGTATACGGAACAAAGAAAATCGCGCCGAGTTCCTCGGGATTCGTCGCCAGCATCATTTTTAACCGCGATATTTTATTCGTGGGAGAAAAAAACGTGGATTAAAGAAGACACGAGGCGGTCTACGCGGGAAATTTCATCACAGCAAAATAAATCGCGAACACCTCGCGCGCGAAGAGCAAACAGTGAAATATTATTTCGCGTAGTGCGAGGCAAACTTTCGTTCAAAGTCTCGAGTGAGAAAGTCGTTTTCCGGTTGGGAAAAGCAGCCAATCGGAGTGATCGATTTGAAATCGGGACGTTGGCTGTTTAAGAGGATGCTGGAGAGACGAGTGACCTTGGATTCGGCGGCTATTTTTCCCTTGCTCGTAAAACCGCGACGGTTTAATATATCAGTGTTAGAAATACCAATGTGTGTGCGTTGTCGTTTTGCAATACAAGAAAAAAAACGACACAAATTGTTCCTTTCTTTTGAAACAATTACATAATAAGTGCGAGACGTTGGAAAATGAACACGAGAAATGGAAAAGAGACTTTGAGATGTACCCAAAGTGTAAAGAGACCGGCCGATCCACCCAAAAAAATACAACGGTGTGGATTCGAACTCGAGACTCGAGACCTCTCACTCAGGCGGCGAGACCACTGAGCCGCCCATGTAAGTTGTTTATTAATCCTCTTAAGAGGATGCTGAACAGGCGAGTGAACTTGGATTTCGGCGGCTCGGCCGCTGTCGTCTATCGGGTAGGTGGCGCCATCTCT
>QVNV01012307.1:0-29496 GCA_014825455.1 Pseudomyrmex pallidus
GGATGCAGACGAACGAAAACGGCGGCGTCTCGCGTGAGATACATCACTCACATGGACCCTATAATTAAAGGCGAACAACGTATCTGTCATATTCCTCCCCTCTCCCCGAGCTCGTCTGAGCCGTTTTCTAGTTCCATCCGTTGCTTATCCGCTTTCACTTTTTTTTTTCTTTTTCCACGCCTACTTTACATTTTTATCCCGACGTCGACTTTTTCCCACCGGCAAAAATTGCTAGAAATTTACAAACGCGGTGCTGGCCGTCCGCAATTTTTGCGACGACGAGCCAGCACCGAAAATTTGTGCCGATTTCGCGCCACGAACTGGAACTTCGACCGTGACTCGTCTCTTCATCTCATCTTCAATTCAACTGTTCTCGTCATTATCCCACTCGTTACGTTTAACGCTAGCGAGCGAATAAACCGAAAAGAGTTGACGATTATTTAGAGAAGTGTAGGATAGGTTTGCATGTGAGAGAAAACAGGAATTTTTTTCGTTTTAATTAATGAAAGAGAAAGGACCGTTTGCTAGTGGCACATCTGTCAGCGCAACAACACTCTTTTATCTACTGTAATTCTATCTCTCCCTCACCTTCGAGACTCAATTTTCCTCGTGCGCGTTATTCGACACTCCCAACTGCACCCGAGCAAGTATCTTCGCGAACTCGGAGTGATGGAGGGGTCGTTAGACGAACGTCATCGCACGAAAATCATTCCTCGCGTAACGAAGATTACGCCCGGTCTGTGTATTAACACATAACGCGAATGTATTAGTGACACGGATCGGGACGTTGCACGCACGCGGCAGGTGCGAACGCGCGCCGATTTCGACGATTGCATTCGCGGGTCGCATTGCAACTTGCAACGACGAAGACGGAGGCGGGGGCGGTTGTGTGAGAACAGCATAAAGGGTCTCTCTCCTTCTCTCCCTGCCGCCCTCTCAATTTCTGCCTCAACCAATTCCAACTTCGGTAGAGGTGCGCGCGCGAGTGAACATGGCCGAGCGCGTATAACGTAACTTCAGCCCGGGCAATCTGACTCGAAATCACCGTTGGGTGAATTATCGCGGGTAACTGCGTGCCGTTCCCGGATTGCAGCAATTACCCTGGCCTGGGTAATTATCGAGGAGAAGGACTCGGAGTGTTGTTTAATCTGTGATCTGGCTGCCCGGGGTTCTTCGATTACGTCAGAGGAGTCTGGCGCGGGGCGAGAGAGCGCCCGGGCTTCTCGCGAGAGAGTAACCCCGGAGGGGAACTCGATCTCTTTGCTTGGAATCACCTCGCGGCTCCTCGCGGTTAACGCAAGCACAGCGCCGAGATCTTTGTCCTCTGCGACTGGCAGCGCGATTCCGCTTCGGAGGCGTCCGTCCGAAGGCGAGGCCGCGGGGCCGATGATGAGGAGTCGGGGAGTGAGAATCTCGGAAAGAAAATTACCGAGCCACAGCCGAAGACAGTCGTCCAGTTTCGCGAAGCGATTCGTTACGGGCTCGCGCGGCCCGATTATCTCGCATTGCGAAAATCCGACGGGAGGAATTAAAACGGTCAGAGAAGTATAACACGCGCGTTATACATTTGTCGAGATTGTTGCGCCATTAATCGAGAAATTTCGTTTTAATTTACAAATTCTTTGAATTTTTCGGTAGGTATTGTTAAATTTTTAACTTTGATTTTCTAAACCTGCGGTTTTGAGGAACCTCTTCTCGTCATCAAGTGCGAATTCAATAATTAGCATTCCATTCTAAGCAGTTTATATCGATTTGTGTTGTGCCAACAATTCCGCGAAACAACAATACGATTCTCCTCCCTCCTCTCGATTGAGACCGCCGCGCTCGTCGTCTCCAATTAAGATCGTGAGCTCGTGATTTTCACAATTATTACCGAAACCATCGCGCGCCGCGGCGTATCGGCGCTGAGTGCAACCGGCACGACGGATCGACCGGAGACTCGCCGCAACATCGTACCAAACTGGCGCAACTTCTGTTGTCGGCGCGCGCGGATTACCCAAGTTGAAGCTACGTGCCGCAGCTAACTCGCTTTATTAAGTTGATCTCGACGTTCTAAAGGTTACATCTTATCCCGACGTATCTATCCCGCCTCTCCGAATGCGGGATAGTGCGAAAATGATTTTGAGATTTTTTATTTATTAATTTTTTTTTTTTAGTTTTTACGTTGCCGCCATATTGCGCCGCGTGGCACGAATATATCCGGGAATCGAATTGCGATTTAGAACCGCGATTCGGAACTTCGTCTCTTTCTCTTTCTCTCTCTCTCTTCTCTTTCGCGCGCGATGTTTTAACCGCGGCGTTATTATTATTCGAGTGGAACCATTTCGCGCGAAGATGAATGCACCTTGCTAACTTATTTCGACGCTTTGAAGCGCCTTGCCATTACGCGTGCGAGTTGCGAGAACTTCCACTTCGAGAGAGCGTGAGATACGATTCGATAACGAAAAAAAAAAGACTTCGTGTATGTAATTTTTATATGTTATATTCTACGTACAAAGTTGTTTAATTGACTTAGAAAAGAATGTGAGATAAATTGTATACGATTAGAAGCGAGAAAATTATCGCGTGCTGTGCTTTCAGAATGAATTTTTCAAAATGAATATTTCTTATTTTGTGTGTCGAGAGAAGAAAGAGAGGAGAGGCTTGTGTTACTTTTCGCGAGAAATTATCATTACCTCTTGGATTTTTTTTTTTTTTTTTTTTTTATCGCGTTGTGTGCGTAAAAGAAACAGGCGTGTCCGCATTGAATTCAAAAGGAATATACAAGTCCGGATAAGGGCTAATTGCGCCGCGGCATCAGAGAAGACGGACGCGAGAACGGAACGGCCACGCGGAAAGTCAGCGTCACGCTCGTGATATTCCAGCGCGCAATTGTGTAGCACCGGGTAGTATAAATAGACGGTGCTACGAAGGGGGCCAGGTGTTGCCCGGCTAACGAGGTGCAACACGAGAACGTAAGCTCGCGAGGATCCGAGCCGAGGCGCGCGCTGACCGGGGCAAGGCGGACTCGTTGCTTAGCCGTTAAGCTCCGAGCTACAGGTAATTAAACCGAATGTTAATTGCGTAATTGCGCCGGTACGGCGCGGCTTCGCTCGTCTCGGCTCGCGAGCGCGGCACGCGAGGCGGCCGCGATCGAACGATCAGCTGTTTTTCACGGCGGCGTATCCCCTCACCTCCTCTCTTCTCGCCACCGCGCGCGAAGAGCGCGCCGTGCCGCGCTACCTCGCGATGCTATCGTTGCGGATACCCCCCCGCGATCGAGACGCGCCCGTGCAAACGTAAGAGCTCGAACACTTGGAGCGAACACCTGGAAATGTAACGCGCCTTGCGAAAGAGCCCGGACGATTTTTCCGCTAGTGCACCCGGACTTGGAGAAATTCGGTTTCTCGTCCGTTTGTCCGTGTCATTATCGCGTTCGCACAAACAAACGTTGACCCGATCGTTTATCCGTTCGCTAAAAAAAAAAAAAAAAGCGTTTCTTAAAATTCCACCAAAGATCGTTTGCAAGAAAAAATACGACTAATTGAGTCAGTCCAAAGAAGGTCTGATTGTGTTTACACGTAATAATGCTTCTCTCTCGCGTTACTGCACACAAAACTCATCGCTAACAGAACTCTTGTAGGTATACGGCGCGCGCTTTTCCGGCACGAAAATTCACGCACGTCTACGCGTGGATATAGATTGCTCGGACAACACCGACAGGCTCTTCGTTTACCACGCCTTGCCGTTTCCGCATGCACGCGATAATACGTTCTGCTACGGAAGGAGAGAAAGAAAGAGATGGATAGAGAGAGAGAGAGAAAGAGAAAAAAAAGAGAGAGGAGTACTCTATATACTTTCTGAGAACATCACCGAGTCTATATACTTCTTAACTGCATTTTACACGGAGCGACGAGCTCCCCGGCTGTGTGTAACGGCTGACCGACGCAACAGCTCGTGTATCGAGCATGTAACACATTGTATCTTGAAGCGAATCTTATTAGATGACCGAGAAGGGAGGCGTTCAAGATCAACCGCTGCCCCCGCTCTCTTTTTGCCATCTCTTTCTTCATGCGCGTATATGTATATATGGCGTAACAGTTAATTGCCGACCTTAGCCCGCGGTGCGCGATGCACTTCGACGGCATGATCGCCTAGGGAAACACGGGCCGCTTCTTCTTCTTCTATTTCTTCTTCTTCTTCTTCTTCTTCTGCTTCGAGAAGTGAGGGCTCTCGGACGCGCATCCCGGAGCTTCCTCCGGGGTTTCCTCGACGTTTGGGACGGTCGTCTCGCAGACACAGAGAAAAAGAGAGAGAAAAGACCCGCGGCTAGGTGACGGGTGGGCTCAACGTGTAATCTACCCTGTTCAACACCACCACGTATTTAGATACACGTACAAGGTGTCTTGGCGTGAGATTGCAGCACCGTGAAATGGCATTTATCATAGCGCTTATATATACACACACACACATACACACACGCACATGGCCCCAGTTGACTTTGAGTTTCGTTTTCTCGACAAGATGATCGCGTTGAACGACAAAGTAACATAAAATCAGATATACATATTTCGAGATAAACGAAGCAAACGAGTGTTAAAATAATTTTTAAACAAATTTTTAAGCTGAGTTTTGCATGACGAGCACACACACACACACACACACACACACGTAGATATAGTAATGTGTACTTCCTTACTTTTTTGAAAAATTTTCTAAACGTCCGAAAACGACTTTCGGACTGATATTAGAAACACGTATGTGGGTTAAACACGCACACGCGCGGACGTGCATGCCCTGAAAGCATTAAAGTCTCGACGTCATCCTCGAATCCTAAGCGCAGACGGCGAAGACAACAGAAAGAGAGAGAGAGAGAGAGAGAAAAAAAACGGGAGTAGAACGCTGGATACAAGGTAGAGGTTGTAAAAGGAGCGTGCGAGAAGGAAACAAAGAGAGCGCGCGGCGAATGAGAAGGACGGGCCAATCGAGCGCAGCTGAGAGAGCGCATATAACATCGCTAGCTCGAAGAAGCAGCAAAAGGAGGTGGGGGAGGTGGTGGTGTGTCAGTGAAGAAGGTGGAAGAGAAGAGAGACAGAAAGGGGGAGAAAAGAGAAGAGGCCGGGAGCTATGCGTGCTCCGCCCCGCCCACGCTTTCAGAGACCCAGGACTCAACTTGTCCACCTTCTTCTCGACGTACAGCCACCCGCAAGAGTGGCCGGGTTGGCTCTTGCCGCGAGAAGTTCTCTCGATGTGAACTCGGTTGATTCTTTCCCTGCGAGGATACGAAGACTACATGTACAATATAAGTCGCGGGGAAAAGAGGATCCTTTGGATCCGAAGCGTCTCCATTTTAGGGAGACTTATCGGGAGTCATCATCATCACGATCATCGTCGTACACTGACGATCGAGCGAGACTGTACTTTTGGAGGAAAAAATACGCGCGCGCGCGTTCGGAGGATGTAATTATCTTCATTAATAAAGGTGCTTTCCGAAGGCACGCGGAAAGATCGTTAAGATCGCACATGTCATACCTTGATCGTCGCTAATGGGAATAAAAGCGTCCTGTCGTGCATCGAGAGCGACTTGACGTTCTCTCTCTCCGACGTGCAAAAAAAAAATAAAAAAAACATTGAAGAATGCGCTCAAGGCTCGACGGTGTATGTACATTAACGCTCACGGATTAAAAAAGCACAGCAAACAACTTAACGAGTACATTGAGCAATTTTACGAGATGCGAGGTTAAGTAAATAAATTCGATAATTTATTATTTTGTCGCTAATACGTGCGAGAGCACACATCAGATTTCATCACAGAAAGACGTTCGACCATTTTCCTCTCACAAGCGGTGAATCTCTCTTTTGATACATACTTACGCGTTCCCGGAGGCACCGTCTCCTCGAACGCTCATCCCAGATATCCGTCCGCGTCTCCTCCTCATGTGTGTGAGCTCGTGTCTCTGGTGCATAAGTTTGCTCGCTTCGTAGCACCAATTTTTAGTATAACATTTTGGTTTGAAATTTTCTTAAATTTTACAAGGAGGTAAAAAGAATTATTTTTATTATACGAGATGCAAATTAAACACATTCGATATGAGTTTTCGAATTGAAAATTTAGTTCGAATTGCTATGTGTATTAATTAAGACGTTTATGAAATATATATTGTGCGTATTTGGCTCTTAAAGTCTTTGTTTCCTCTCTCTAATTAATCTGATACTGAAGAGAGCCGCCTTTTACGAACATTCGTTTTCTTGCTTGCTTGACATATAAATTATCTGTCGCAAAAATCCACAACGTACGACGATGGGATTTAGACAGACGCTCGTTCGTCGCTAAGTATGAACCGAGAAATACGGTGTCTTCTGACTCGACAAAGCGTCAGACAGAGAGAAGCCGCGCGCGCACAGTCTCGCGACTTCCCTCTTTCTCTCTCTTCCGCGACGTGACGTCTCGCTGGCTGAGCAAATACCGCATGTTAATCGTATTCGTGAGAGAAGCTCGGAGGTCTCCCGCTCGCCCTCCCCGTAAAAGCGTAGGAGTGTGTTTGGAAACACTGTTAAAACATCGGACCGCAGCTGAGCAGCGCGCTCGCCATTGTTCGCGCGGCACAAAACCGGCGGCGGCCGAAGCGGCGCGTTTCCGTGGACCTTTTCTGCGGCTCAATGGGAAACGAGCGCGCCTGCAACAAGGTGGACGAAAGCGGAGGCGAGCGAAAAGAGCGACGGCAAAGTACCTTTTGTCTTTTAATCGTCGCGCGCGCTCCGGGTCGCCCCGAAGGGGACGACCCCGAAACGAAGGGTTGCGCGCCCGTCCGTCTAGCCCGGGCAGAAATGGCTACCCCACGGGCACGGGGCGCGCTTTTCGACGTTGAGGAAACGCGGAGGTTTTGATTGTTCGTTTCCACCGTATATACGTATTGACAAACTCGAGCATTTGAGAATCCATTCAAGACGACTTTTATTAAAGTTGAGGCGGATATTACCGCGGTTAGCTTATTGTGCGGACCTTCTCGTGAAGATCCATAAGGAAGAACGCGAGGGAGACTCATGAGTATATATTCGTTTTAAGTTTGTATTTCTGCTCACGCAATATATTGACACGAATATATATATTAATTATTTTTGAAATATTAACGATTGTACAGATCCCGCGAGGTAAACAAATACATATATAAGAGGACTTTGTCTCGAGACCAGTGTTTCCGATTTGAACTCTCACAACGCGCTTTCGTGATTAATCGCGCGAGAAGTTCGCCGACTCGTTGTCACGTGCTCTCTGCACAAGACTCCCGCCCCAGAAAACAATTTATACGCCGTCGCCGCCGCGGGGGGTGTATTGTCTCTGTTGGAGCGAAGCCGACCTTGTCGACGATCGGCGGCCGGTGACCACGGAATCTCTCTTTGTCTCTCTCTCTCTTTTCTCTCGCTCTCGTATACTACTCGTTTCCGAGAGATGCGCGGGGATCACCCCGTTCGGAATTTGTGTCGGTCACCGCGGGTGGGCGCGCTATTGGCTTCGCGGCCCTAATAATTACCGCACGAGGAACAAGGTCTTTATCTCGTGGACAGCGTTCTTTCGCCCGGACGGAGAATCCGCGCCGCCGGACTCCTTTCGCCGGTCGCGTTTCTTCCTTTTTTTTTTCTGACGGCCGCGAAGATCGCACGAGACTGATCGAGAGATGCGCGAGCCACGGGATCCGAATATGTCGTAAATATACGGATCGCTTTCGGATCGATATTATCGCGTTACGGGATGACGGTTAATGAGTAGTTTACTCTCAACTCTGTGTTTTTTACACGCATTCGAAGTATTTTTTGTCAGAAAATGTTACTAGAGAACGTTACATGGTGGCAGATAGAGTTTCACATAACAGATTTCACGTTGAGACGTGGCGTATTTATACTTTATTATCATAAGTTGACTCTTATCACATAAACGGAAGAATGAATTCACGACGATGACGATGAAGGCGCCTCACTTTCCCTCTTGCGATATATGTGGGATGAAGAATCCTACGCGCGAGATCGTTCTTGTAAGTGGATATTTCCGAGTGGCAGCGACTTGAAATAAGCGACGCAAACGATGCCGTGTATACGAGAAGAGAATATGCGTGCATGCGTCTTCTCGGGCGTAGTCACCGCGAGAGAAAGAGAGAGAGAGAGAGAGAAGGTGTTCGTTTCCGCTTCGCTGACGGTACAAATATCGCGGACGCCTTGCTGAAGAAGGAAACGAGGCGCGAAGAAAGCGGCGGGAATGATGATTCCCTCGCGCGACCGCAGCCAAATTTCTGAAGCAAACCGAGAGAGATTGCGCAACTACACGCCACTTATTATCGCAGCTGGATTTCAGCTGTCCCGCGATAATTTCTCTCGTAAGCGGCGCGAATGCGCGCGCCTACATTGATAATATTCCGGGGGGCATTAAAGTTACCGCAAAAGCATCGTTCAAAACGCTCGCGGCGCGCGACCTAATTGGAAGTCCAAAGAGGCACGGCGTATATACGATTCTCCTTCGCGGTATATCTCGATCGCGCCTACTTCAAAACGAGCGAAACCAAAAACAAAACAAAAAACAGCAAAAGCCGGAACGATGATTGTTCCGAACGCAGTTAAAACGATACCGCGGCGAACAATGAAGGCAAATCACGTGTCAAAATCGGCACGTGATCCTATTTGAAGTCTCGCGCGAAGCCGCACCGGGCTCTTTTCCTCACCGCGACGCGTGATATAAAAAAGTAATGAAGTTCTTAATGTGTTTTACCACTGACAAGCCTCACGGTATGTGCTCCGAGATAAATTCGGTGTTGATGTCAGTGTGTAAAAAAAATCCACAATTTTTTAATCGATAAAAACAATCGGCCGAGAAAATGAAAAGTGACGTTACTCGGTCCTTCTCTCCTCTGTCTCAAGCGCATCTATTTACCCTTGGCTTTTTATCGCCCTCATAGACGTGAGCGCATATCTCTCTCCACACGCGTCGAGTAATAGCGGACGCCCGTTTCCGCTTCATTGATATTGAAATGGCGTCATGGAAGCAGAGGTCCGCCGCTGGCAGCGCCGCGACTCGAAAAAACAAGATACGATGACTCTCGAGACGAGAGACCCGCGCGCGAGAGAGACGAGCGGCTTCGGAAGTAGACATCTCCAAGTGGTCCAGCGTCATCTACTTTTCTTGCCTCCGCACGACCCTTACGACATGCGATATCTCTAGAAGTCCTTCCTCCTCCGTCTATCCGCCCATCTCGCAAGAAGCCGCACGTAAATGCGCGACGCACACACGCGACTCGCGCATTTTACCTCTTCGCGCGCGCATATAAGTGCATCGGGGTACAATACGACACGTAATCCCCGTCGCGAGATTTCTCTCTCTCTCTCTCTCTCTCTTTCTCTTACTCACTCACTCACTCATTCTATGACTCGAGGACTCTTCTTCGCGGTCGGCAAGAATGTTTACATTTGTCTCCTTCGGTAGCTTGTGCCTCGCCGGACGCTTCGCACAAAGAGCGTTTTATAGTCTGGCGTCCCCCGGGCGCGCGATGGACGCGCGGAGAGAAGAGAGAGAATTCCTCCCTCGTCACGGCGTGTCGCGGCCGACGACAAAACACCCACAAAGCCCGCCTTGTTAATTACAGCCGGCGTGACCGGCTCCATCTGCATCCGGGGATCACGAGCTCTCTCGAGCTTTCCGAATCCGGTAGAGAAAGAGACAGAGAAAAATATAGGCCGACGCTGGTCATTGAATGGTCATCGCGATCGTTTCTCATTGCGAGGAAATTTTGTTTCGAAGGCGATCGTGTCGCGCAACGAAGAACGTTATCTTTGTTGCTGCGACCGATCTACAGGGTCGTGACACGCGTCACGCATTATCTGAAAACTTACGCTTGTTCCCGGAATATATTAAACGAATCTTTTATGATTTATTTATGTGTGTGTATATGAATAGTATATTGATTCATGAACACTTGGAACACATTTCTGTCTAGAAGATAAAGTGCTCTTATGTCCGAGTGTAACGCGCGGTTTTTAAAATGACCATCACGCGATAATTATAAAACAAAAACACGTTTATTTATATACAATAAACTACAACACACGCTCAAATATTTAATAAGAAAAATCGAAGGGAATCAGATGTCTCTTAAGTTAGTTCACCCCTTTATACAAAAACACATCCACACCTATATAAAAATTAAGTGCTAATTAGGTGCTAATTAGAAGCTCAATTTAAAAATTTGGTGCTCGACTTGTTTGGTCAGAAATTAAAATTAAAGTAAGGAAGGCCGACTTGACGTCAACCTGACCCACCCCAATAGGAAAAAATAGTACTAACTGTTATATTTCGGTATTAATTCTTGCATATTGCGAAAGTACTTAATAGCACCTAATTATGAGTTGTGGAATAATTTTTGACCGAAAACATAGTTTTTTAATGTGAAGCGGATTAGTTTGACGTCAAGTCAGCCTCTCTCACTTTAATTTTAATTTTTTGCCGAGTCGAGCATCAAAGTTTTAAATTGAGCACCTAAGTAACACCCAAGTAGCACTTAATTGTTATATAGGTGCGGATGTGTTTTTGTATGAAGGGGAGGCTACCTTAATATAGGTAGGAATAAGAACTCCGGTGCCGCACGTCCGAAATGTTTCGATTCCCGATTCGAATTCCAATTTTAATTATCGATCGATAATTTTTTGTCAAGATGATTCTTCTGATTTCTTTCTTCTAACAATACATTCGTGTTATCCATAAAGGTCAGGCGGCCGTACCAATAAAATCAGTTTCTACCAGAGAGATCATAAGCAATGATCATTATTTGCAGAAAATTTTCGAATATCGATGGTAACATCAATCCGCGATCGACGAACCGTCCGGAGCCGTCAGGAAGAGATCTATTCTCGGACTCGCGATCGTCACTCTCGTTTGTTTATACTGAGTGGGACAGAAATACAAGAGTGTCGCTGAGACGCGAAACATCTGTCGCGTCGGACCCTGTCGACGTCGTCGTTTGCGTCGTCCGTGCGTACCTCCATCTAAACTATTTTCGTTGTATGCCCCGCAATCAACCGACTGACAACCGAGTGACAACTGCTCTGTCTTCCCGTCACTCGCGAGAGAGTTCGCTATTTTTTCGCGAAACTGTTCCCGCGAGTGGACAATATTAATAGACGACCCCCCGCGAGTCTGAGGAATCGATTCCTAAATGCCAAACAATCAAAGGAGCCATTAGAGAAACGTTTGCGGATTACGAAGTGCGCGCGAGGGAAATCCTCGGTGAAGAGAACCGATCCGCGCCTTCTTGCCGATCGCACAATCTGCCTCAGAGGGACGCTAAGTGAATCGTACAATGGCCTTATTGTGAACCGGGATAAATCGAGAATGCATTGCTCGGCGAAAGCACCCCCGTGGACAAGCAGCGTTGCGGACTCCTAGTTGACGAAGAGAAGAGAGAAAGAGAGAGAGAGAGAGATTGATGTCGTGACTCTAAACGACGCTCTGTCGCGCAGCTGGCACAAGACCATAATATTTTCCGAGTGCCGAAGAGCCGAACGTGACCCGGGTTAGTGTTCGCGATTTATTAAAAGATCGCGAGAGACGAGAAGGAACGTCACCAACGTTTGAACGCGTTTTCCCTGTCGCGCTTAACGACGTACGAATTTGTCGTTGTCGTCGTCATCGTCGTCGTTCGCTCCTCCAGCAGCGAGAGAATTGCTCGGTGTAACGTCGGACAAAACCGATCGTTACCCAAAGTGTCGCCTGGCGGGCTTGCGTGCAGGAATGCAATGTGAACTGGCCATTACTGACGACGCGGTGTCACCCGGAGGAGGGTAATTTCGTCTCGAAAGTCCACTGCTCGCTAAGGCGGAGACGAGAAGCGAGAAGAGAACCGCATTCTTGCTATTCGACGATCACGCCCCGCGTCATATCTGCGGTCTCTTCTTTTTATTCGTCGTCGCCCGATCACGTCCGCGCCGCAAAATTATTTCGTGCCACTTTCAACATAGTCTGATATAACCGAGCAATCTATACGCATGCTGCACAAAGTGTTCCGAGAGGAACGTGCCGCCGAAGCTTTCGAAACACGTCTTTTTAATCGGAAACAAAATATTTTGCGATTTAAAGAATTTTAAAAAATCCAATTTTTTCGATTTTTCAAGAATTGTGAAGAAACATTTAAACTATATTTTTGACTTACATTTTGAAATAATATATATATACATATTTATCCAAGCGAATAGTTTCAGAAGAATAATTTACAACAATCGAGTATTAAAAAAAAACAACATAAATTGCGAGAATTTTATACACATATAAAATTCTCGACATTTTTTTCGACAAAAAAAAACTGTTCTTACGTCAGAATATTACTTCATCTTTGTATCACAATGTTGTCCAACAGATCGGTCACAATGTCAGTGGAAGCGGTTAATCCGTGCACAGCTGGCCGATCCTGCGGTAAAGAATACGATGGCCGAAGAAAGAATTCCATTAATTTTTCTTTACTTTACCCGCGACGGAGGAGAGAGCCTACACGCGGTGTGTAGGCTCCGCAAATGTTCATCTCCCG
The DNA here is from genome assembly GCA_014825455.1 of Pseudomyrmex pallidus. Lineage (NCBI taxonomy): Eukaryota > Metazoa > Arthropoda > Insecta > Hymenoptera > Formicidae > Pseudomyrmex > Pseudomyrmex pallidus. The sequence continues at coordinate 12,540 of QVNV01012307.1, forward strand.
AATAAGAGAAAATTAAACATCCGGCGCAACAATGGTCCTCAAACGACCGTTTAACATCCGCTACCGCAGCCGGGATAACAGCTCCCGTTGCGGAATCGTGATCAATGTTATCGTGTCGCGCCGGCCTTCGATTGTCACAATGAGAATTTCTCGTTTTGCGGTTTCGTCCCCATCCGGGGATGTTTTTCTTGAAAGAATCCTTCATTCTACCGTCGCACAACCGCCACGTAATAGCCGCGGAACGCGTTTCGCGGTCGTGCGTGAGCAAACAGGATATCGCGCTTCTATCTTCGGGGGGGGATACCGCGCGCAACTAATAATTGCGAATACACACACGTACGCGATGTCTGCACAATGTTTTCGCGGGACATAAAAGACGTCTTGCGCGTTCCCTTTTTCTTTCTTTTTTTCATCCCGCCCTCTAGTTCGACGACGCTCGAAAATCGCCACGTGAGAGAGGCGAGTGACGAAAGTGGCGGAACGCCGCGGCGTCGTTTTACGGTGATGCAATCGGAAAAAGAGGGCCATGTGCGTTACCACCCAGGACTCGCGCGCGGATCTCGACTACTTGACGAAATTGAATTTAGGATTCGCGCGCGTGTCGACTAAGAAGCCCCCCGCCCGCCGTCCCTGACCGTACGGAAATAGAATCGGAAAGTCGACACTCCGAAAGCTCGTTCTCTCTTTCTCTCTTTTTCTTTCTCTCGCTCGTTACATCGATTGCCCTGGCGCTATCTCGAAATTTACTGATTAGAAAACAAAAGGTTGCTAATCTAGAAGAGTACCAAGCCAAGAGTTCCGACTTTTTAAAGAAGCGTGTCTTCGACGATCTCTGCTCTCGTCGAACAAAAGCAGTTCCCGCGTCAAAAAAAAAAAAAAGAAGGAAAAACGCGATGACGACGAGAGAAAAAGTTGGCCGAATCGTTACAAATTGGAAATACGATGACGCGGCGCGAAGATCATCGTCGGAAAAAATAACGTCCCCAATTATCGGCCCGTTTTGCCGATTTGTGCTCTGCGCCGATCATTAGGATCCCGTGCAACACGCCGATCGGCTGTTGCGCGGGACGTGTCCGGCGGAAACAATGAGGGGAGGTGCCAGAAATAATACAAATAACCGTGACCGGTGAAAGTACTGCTTAGTCAATAATTTTCTTTGTATAGCAACGGCCGCGTCAAAAGATGGTGCGCAGTCGCACCTTCTAGGCCCGGTGTTCTCCTTTCGCCTCCTCTTCATCTCGCGCTCATCCACCCGAGTCCCGGATCCTCTTCGTCGCTCTCATTTTTCAACCGACAGGCGCGAGCGCGCGCGCGCGCGCGATTTCCTCTACCCGATCCAACTTACTGACAGTCATCCTCGCACATTGTTTTTATAAGAAAACCTTCTTGTCATCGTCGCCGCACTTCAGAAGGGAGAAAGAAAGAAGCCTCGATAGATTGGCGCGGTGGAATTTTTTTTTTTTTTTATAAGTAGAAAATTTTTTAAATGTCCGCGAAGAGATGGCGCAGAAACTTCGCACGCGTAATCTCATCATGCGCTGACGATGCGTATTTTTACTGAATATTAAAAAAAAAAAATGTGATATATCATTTCGCTCAAGAAAAGAAACACGTTGTTAGTCAACTTATCGATCGTGTACAAAAATGGAAAACACACAGATGTAGGTATCTCTCAATTTATATAAGTTGTGACGCGAGAGACAAGAGTACGGTTCCTTCGGTGAGATCGAAAGATCCGAAAGTTTGTTTTTGTGGCTGTTAATGATATCGTCGCGCGCGGAGGAACGTTTTAAATACCAGGAAACACATCGTTATATAAAATTGCGACTCGATGTTTTTCTCACCCGGATGATTGAAGAGAGAAAGAGGTTCCTCCCCGGGTTCTCTTTCGGACGAATTCAGGTAAAGATGCCGCTCTCCCGACACAATACTCGCTTCCCAGCGAGAGCTATAGGTTATTATTACTGGCTCGCTATTGTCCGGCTGTCAACAATTAGTTTAGATGATATTTCAACATCCCGCTGGACAATGGCACCTGAGACCCACTCAGTTTATTTTTGGCTCAAGTTAAATATAACGTGGTCGCGCAACGATCGAGCAACGATCTTCAATTGAATGTATGTGGAAAGTAAAACGTAAGGGACACGCTGGTGAAAGCTTTGTAGTAATATTTACACAACAATAATATAAATAATATAAATAGAAAACACTGAATATAAAATATACGTACAAAATGTACAAATTGAAGTTATTTTTTATTTTTTTAAATCTAAACACATTTAGCGCCGGCGGTTACGCATCATATTCCGCAACCGAGAAATACGAGCTTCTCGCTAGATTTTGTTATAAACAGAGAAGACGCGATCCTCCCCGCTTCCTTTTCGGCGGCGGTCGCCGAAAGACAAACTTCAAACGACAAAAGACGTCGGAGGCGAGGGTCGTGCATCCTGATCCTCAGGCGGGCAACGTTACGATAGACCGCGCGCGCGGGGAGAGAAGAAGGGAGGCGCACGCAAGGATGATACAAAATATTAATATTGCGCGCGTTTCCCTCATAACTCACGGCTCGCTGAGCGCGTTACGCACGCTCGACGGCGTCTATATCCCAAGGGACTGTGGCGTCCTAGGAACGGTGCGGGATATCGCGCGGGAGAGGAAGCGAGAAGAGGTGAAGGAGAGAAGGAGACGCAGGCCGGCAGTGTGTCTTTGTGCTTTTAAGGCTCGAGGACCGCTTTCTGTGCGGGCCATTGTGGCGGATCCACGGATTGCCACGGAAGACGCATGTGTTCGCTGCCGCCGCCGCTGCCGCCGGCGGACGCGGAATTTACGGTGGAAAGCCACCCCTCGCGCTCTCTCTCTTCCTCTTTCTTTTTCTCTCTTATCGTCCTTTTCGTCGGTTCTATTATATTCTGACATAACTCGTCAAAAATATTGTGATTGGTCGACCATTGAATATGACGTTACCTGGGCCCGATGTTCGGGGGTCCCGGGTACAACGACAATGGAGATCTAGGAAGCGACGTTTCGTTTGCCAAACCAGGCGGATTCTAAGGTGCTCCGCTTTTTTCTCCCCTCCCCCTCCCCTTTGAGAGGAATGAAAAAAATGAGGGGAGGTCAAAAATATGATATAGTTTCCCTGTTTCGGTGTATGCGCGACGTGTCTCTGGAATTTTTTGTACGGTCCCCGCGCTCACAATAGCTTGTTGAGATACTCGAGGTAAAATGATTTTGATGACGATGAAGTTTGACACAGCGGAACAGCGGAAAGGAGGAAGTGTTGTGCCCGTTGCACAATATTCTCTCCGTTCGCTTCTCTGTTTGTTCGCGAGATTATTTATTTGTTATCTCCCGTAATATCGCTTTTCACGTTTTTCTTCTAAAACTACCTCCAATAAAAAAAACTTTGAAAGAAAATATATTACGGAAACGATTATAGAAATAAAACGCGCGCGCATATACACGCGCGCACACGCAAAGTTATTGCAAACGCAATCACGAATTGACGCTATCGCCGGGATGTGTCCGGCAATTCTCACGGGATTTTTGGACCCTTCGTGACTCGGTCATAGCCCTTCTCTATGCGTCAACAAAATATCCAAAATCTTAGAGATCCCGAGACGCCGGAAGACACAGGGTTTTCCCTCGGTTCTAAACCACGGAGTCAAACTCCTCGTCCCGTATCAAGGCCCTAGCCGTTGGCTGCTGCGGCTCTTTACAGAGAGAGAGAGAGAGAGAGAAGGGAGCCTTTAGAGTTGCGCCGCGATGATGTTGCAAATTTAATCATCTGCATACTTGGCGATTACACGGAACGCCGATCACAGGGAGGTCGTCGAGGCGCGGCCCCCGGCGGTTATCCGAGGGTTTGTCCGAACTCCGTTTACGGTTTTAGGGTACATACTCTCGGTATCTGTGGACAGTAATGGCCCTGTCTGTCCCCTCTCTCGTTTCCACGTGGCCCTCACCCTCTCTCCGCGTTCCCTCCTTTCGTTTCTGAGACGCGATGTGTGCACACGCAAACGATGTATTTGCACACTCGGATTGATTTAATATCCGGATCCGGAGCTGTGTGTTTCGCGGCTAGTTTTAGCTTCACTTTCCTCTGTTTACTTAAACGAAGATACACGCTGCTGAGAATCCGAAGGAAAATCCGACAGTTCGCGGTGCTCCGAGTAAACCCGCGCTTCGCTTCGTTATAAACTTCTTTCGGACTTTACACCACCGAGAGGAGCGACTTTTTTTTAATTTGGTTCATAATGAGAATGCAATATGCCGAAATCATTTTTTTTTAAACTATTTTATTAATTTATCCAAGTATGCCTTATGTTTTATTAATGTCTTTTCTTTGTGCCTTTTTTAAATCTTTTTCCAAGTTCTGCGACGCTGCGCAACGTGACTATGCAATCTCAATCGAAACTGTGCAAGGACGATTGCGGCTCTCTAGGTCAAGCTTGGACTCCATGTAGTCGCGTACGCGGGGGGAGGGAAGAGGTTACGCGCGGTCAATATCACGAGGGTTGGAAAAAAAGGGCGCGGTAATTGCCGGCGGCGTTACACGGTCCTGGACAGGAGTCTGACCGTCGTCTGCATTTGGCAAATGAAAACTTAACGAGGTTTGCTCGGAAAATTTTTGCTCGGTGATACGCGATTCTCTCCTCCCCATGGACGCGCTTCAAAGTGACACGTGCCATGGCGAAATGTAACCTCCGGGTCACCCCCTTCCCTCGCGCTCGATCTCTCCAGCCGGCGGTCGTTACTTTTGACATCGGATACATTTCGATGGTACCAACTTTTCTTTCTCTCTCTTCCCTTCTCTCCTTTTCTCCCCGGGCATTTTCGATTCCCGCTTCCGCGCCACCCCCGGAGGCCATCTCTGATACCAATCAACAGAGGCATTCCCACGTAATTGGTTTTTACGTAATGTTAAGCAGCCCGGGAGTTGCGCCGCGGACTCCGTATATTTGTTTTCCGTCGAGATGAACTCGTGATATTCCGCCGGTGGCGGGATCAAAGCCTCTCGATCGGCGGAATTAATTAAACGGTCGATTCTCCTACAAGGAACTTCCTTGCTTTTTTTCGAACGTTTCGCATCGGTATACACTGGCATCTCACCACCCATCCCTTTCTGCGAAAGGGAGTGAATCCGATCGCACAACAACTAGAAGTTGCGCGTGCACCCCGAGTCGAATGCCGTTTGAGGATGCGCTGAGAAATTCGGGACCCCCGTATTTTTGCTCTTCGATAGCCGTAACAGACCCGCTTTCAATTACGGTGGTTCCATGAGATAAACTTTATACGATAAAAATCGTCGATCTTTCATCCTCCTTGTCTCGTATCGGGAGTTGAGAGAAATTACAATATACTTAATTATAGATTTTTTTTTATTAAGAATTATAATTTCTCATCTTTCCAATGCGCGCGCGCGCAAAAAGCTGAGAACATATCTAAAATTACATTTCACTTTGCAATTGTAATAAGTTTTTTATGACGTTGACCATAATTCAACAGGAAAGTTGCGTGAAAAGTACCACGTATGTAACTTCAACCGTTTTTCACGGATAATTCGGCGTTTTCGACAAAATGCCGTAAAAATTTTCCATCTTCCGCTTGACGTGGAACTTCATCTACTTATACGCGCGCGCGATAGGTCAAATTATCGTCGAAACGAGAGGGAGAAAAAGAGCGGGAGAAAAAGAAAGAAAGCCCGGGAGGTGCCTCGATAAAATTCCATTGTACCAGAGTCCCGGCTGGTGTTTTAAGCCTCTTTCTCGTTCCTGCTTCCTGGCCGTTCTTCCCTGCCGAGTTTCCGGGGCAAAACCCTCTTGTCGCTTGTTGTCACGGACAACCTTTATTAGCCTGCCCCCGCGAGGATAAGGGCGACTTTTTTTATTTCCCCACAACTTGACATCCGTCGATCTCTCTTTCACATCTACCACTTGTTGCACGGGCGACCCGGCCGTTTCTTGCTGCGACACCAGTCACCCTCTCTCGTTTTTCAACCTTCTTTTGTCATCTCCCTTCGGCGACGTCGCATCGTAATCCTTGGCTAAACCAGGGGAAAAAACTGGATTTGTAAATACGCGCGCGCGTCTTTTAGGGAATATTTCATTAAACGGGTTGAAACTTCGTAAGTTTTTTTGTATTTGTTCCTAATTGCGTTTTGCTTTAGCGACAGGGTACAATGTTTTTTTTTTTGTTTCATGCACATCGTTCTTTTATGTATATTACGCAATAAGTTTTCATACGTTATCTATGCGAAATGATTCGTGAGAAAAATCCGCGTTTGTCAGAAATCGCGACACAAAATATCATCCGCAAAAATTGTTTGCATCACGCGTGTAAAGATTTTTACGACGGCGCAATCTGGTATAGCGTGTGGTGCGTTTTTAATTCCGTCGGTGTAATGCTCGCTGATTGCATTTCATGTTTTAATATCATTACCGGATACGAGCGATGCGCGGAATGTTTTGCATAACCAACCCCCGCCGCACACGTTACGAGTTTATAAAACTCGCACCCGTTCCCAGTCAGTGATGCGCATACGATATTTCGGAAGTTATTATCCGCTTGGGGAGCACGAAATTTGCGCGTGATCGCGGACTTACGGTTCCTTTTTCGCCAGGTCGGCGAAGCCGATTATTTTCGATATATAATTCGCGCGAGAAAGATTCGCGTAATTTCGGAACACGACATCATCGTAAAAAAAAATATAAAATTATTTTTAAGTGAATTTCTTAATTTTTAGTTAATGTTACAAGTATAATTTTTTTTTTTTTTTTTTTTTACAAAAACGTACGCTGAAGAACGTACGTTCAGATATTCGAAGAAAATGAGAGCCGCTGTATCAAAACCACAAACCACGGGCCGATATAATGAGACTTAAATTACTGTAGGACTCTCTTTCTCTCTCTCTCTCTTTCTTTCTGTGACACAGTACACTTTTTACGAATCATTACCTGCGCGACTCTCATCTTCCGTAGTCAATTAAGGATGGAAATTCGATTTGAATTCTCGTCCCAAAATAATCGATTATTGCTGGCCGCAGCGATGCTTATTTCAATTTCATTAAATAACAATAAAAATAATAATAAAATACCACGGAGAAAATTTTAAAATATAGACATATATACATATTTCTTAATTTCTTGTTATTCTCTTTTGTTCTCGTAACTCTCGAGCTGATATTTATCATTTTTACATTTTTATGTTCGTTCCAACAGGCAGTGAACTGCGGGAGGATGATCGTAAAAGTTGTTTGTTTCGCGAAAAATGAATTTTTTTGAAACAACTTCTTTGCTGCGTCTCGAAACTGACGTAGTCGCGCGTAAACCGAGCGGATCGCAAGGGCGCGCGCGCGATAAAGGGAGACGCATTAAAAGTCAATTTGTCGGGGAAACGATCGCTGTCTCCTCGAGGTGATGCGCGAGAATGTATCGCGGATATACGACGCGGAGAGAGAACGAACGAATGACACGGCGGCGGCCGGGGGATCTTGTACCTGGGCAACTACCACGGCGCGTTATTCCATCAGGCAACCGGCCTTTTTCCGCCTGGCGCTTTTTGTCAATCAATTAAAGCGCATTCACCGCAATTTAGAACGCATTAAGTCGCCCCGCGGCAGCAGCAACAGCATTCCGCGCGTTGCTCCCGTCGTTGCCGTCATCGTCATCGTCGTCGTCATTCTCGCGCCCCGTCTCTTCATTGAAAATATGCGGACGTATAAGAACTCGGAACACAAGCGAAACGTGTCACGGATAAAACGATCGAGAAACGCGCTCTCGCCTATAACACCGAAGTTAATCTGCAATCTATATCGATGCGTTCCGTTCGGTTGATTTCTAAATATGTTTCACGCGTGGCTAATAGTTTATATACTCGATTTGGTTTGATTTTAGCGGGATCTACTCTCGATCGGATTTTGTTGCAACATACTCGAGCGTAGTCAATCTAACTGTAAATATATCAAGTTTCAAAAGTTAAGAGTCGTATATGGGAGATCTTTTATGCAAGAATTTACTTATTAAGTAACATTGGAAAATTAGACGAGAAAAATGCGAGAATACGTGTAATTTCGCGCATGCCCGAACATGCCGGGGATCACTTTTGGGGTAACAGCCGGAGAAGCCCCCCTGGCGGGTAAGAGCTCCTGGCGCAGGACCTGTCATTACCGAAATCTATATTTAATGCCGCGCGCCGCGGCAACACTTTTAATCCCGGCATTATCTGATTATCGCGTCCTCACGGGAAGGGAAGGAGCGAACGCCTTCTTTTCTCCGGCCGCGATCGAATCTCGGGTTGTCTGGCGCGAACAGAGAAGAGAGAGAATCCTTCTCGGTTCTCGACGACGAAAAGCAGCGCGCAAGGATTTTCTACGGTTTATAGATCGCATCTCTCTTTCTCTCGTGACCCCCGCTAAAATCTCTCTACCGCGTCTATATTATCTGGACGAAGTGATCTGCCGACGGAGGCAGGCGGCTCGTACATTGATTTCGATAGTTATCGATCGTTCTCCCTTTCTCTCTCTTTTTTTGTTACTCTCTCTCTGCTTGCTCGAGAGCGCGCGTATTGCAATCAGACGAAAGAGCAGAGAGCTCGGCACAAAGAGTCATGGAACAGTGTAATTTTGGTAATTAATGATAATGATGTACGATAATGAGAAATAATAACTTGATAGTGAGTTAATGAGCAATTATTTTGTGAATTTAGTTACGGTAATAATTTATAATCGTTACATCGTTTCCTTCTATATATTTGGATGTAACTATAAATTAATTCTACATGATTGTAGAAAAAAACACTATGATGTGAGCAAATGTATGTGTGTATTCAACTTACACACATATATACACACACACAATACTGAAATATTCTGATACTGTTAGTGATGCGTTTTAAATGCTCTACGATTATTCAGCCAAAATTTACAAATATGGACAAACGTAACAAACGATTACGTACAAAATTGTTATTGCGAATAAGTAAATTCTCAACTTTTGCAATTTGGTGACGTCGAGAAGCTCGAGAATAAAAACAACATTATTATCGCCTGCAACACAACAGAATTCGTTCATGTGCACATGCGGCGTGGCGTATCGGCGATTATAACAACCGTTACTTAAAGAACGAGACAGATAGGCTTGCAGAGCTAATCGATCTTCTTTCGGATCGAAGCGAACTTTCTGCGTTGCGCTGGAACTTTCTGTGTGTCGACTAGGCCACGGATTCGGCCTTCGTGCGTATCCTCATGCCGGCAAACAATTATCAAGCAGTCGTCGGTTTTGCCGGGGGCCCTTCCTCCTCCCCCCTCGTCCATGGTCGGACGACAACGACAACAACGACAACGGTGACGATGACGACGACGAGTCCACGGACGTCTCCCACGGTGGCTGATGTCAGAAGACGTGCGCGACAAAGTACATGTCACGCCACTCCCGGTTCGTTTGAGCTAATTGCCGGGACTTCTCTCTCGCCTCCATCCCGTCCCCGTATCCCGTCATCACCGAGAACGTCCACGCCGATTTCATCACACTCCGGTCTTTTGGTCCGTTTCTTCTCTCATCCTCTCCTCTCCTCCGCGCGCTCGCGCGCACCGCCCTCTTCCTCGCTCCTTCTTGTGCTTGGGCTTCTATACCGGCTTCGTCATCTCGCCTGGAATGAGACCCGTCGCGGTGCAAGCGGAACGATGCCGATGCACCTGGTATCTTTCAGCCTTGAGTCTCTCTCCTCTCTCTCTCTCCTCCTTCCTCCCACCTCTTCGTCTCCCTTGCTGAAGTTTTGCATTGCATGGGAATGGCTCGTGGGAAGTAACGGAAAGAAGAAGTGACGTTAATCGGATCCTCTCGATCGAAGAATATAATTGTCTTCTCGCCGACTGCACTTTCTTCGAAACGCGAAGGACGAACGAACGAGTGTGAGTGTGTTTGTAATCGAGAAAATACACTTTGGCGAGGAAACATACATAGCTTTTCTGCAAAAGATCGCGTTCTCAATATATTTCTCTTTCGAGCACCAACGATGCGGCAACGGATCGTAAAACGCGGATCTTAAATCGAAACTCGCGCGTACATACCTAAGATAATTACCGCAGCTCTTCGTTAGATCCGTCGTTCGCTGATTAACTCCGTAAAAGAGTCTCTCCATCTCTGCGATCGCGATTTGATATCCACCTGCGGCTCCTCGACGCCGCTTTGACTCGAGCACGCGCGCAAGTCGAAAGGAAAAATGTCAAGCGGATTGACGACAAAGAGATCGGCCACGATCTACGCATGAAAGAAAGATCGTCTTTACGAGATCGACGACAAGTCTAGCCACAATACCTTTGACACAATGTCACGTGGAACGACAAAAGACGACGCGACTTTTCGCTCTCGGTTTTCCCCCCCTTTACCGGCGAGTTCCCCTCTCTATTCGGGATAATCCTGTTACGCTTTTACGGATCGTTCACGTGCGACACGATGTCACCGGCCGATGCATCACTCGAGAAAGCGTCACAATATCTCCTCCGTGCGATCGACGCACGCACAATAGAGCTCGTACCCGAGGTCATCGGTCCGGAAACTGTCACACCGGGGGGACTCTGTTGCGTGCGGTCGTTTACGCGGTCGATCTCGGACAAAAAAATTAGACACCCGAGGACACTGATCCGATTCGATCCCGGACAATGGCGAGCGCGCGTGTCTTTCTGCTCTTCGTCGTCGACCGCAAACGACCGGTACTCTCTGCGACAAGTGCCAATTTTCCCGAGTTGTCGGCGTCAGGATAGAGATTTTTTCTTCGTTCTCCTTCCGCGTGCGTACACGCGATCGAGACCGCGGAGACACCTACGGGGTCCACCTTCGTCTTTCTGTGCGACGATCGGCCATTGTGTGTGCGACACATCCTCCTCCTCCCACCTTGGAGAACTCGGAGAATCGCGAACGCAGGTCGTTCACACCGAGAGTCCGCGAAAGCGATCGCGAGTTTCATCAAGCGAGCGAGCGAGCGTTTTAACGTGCGGTGATTAACGTGCCGGCGCGTGTCCGAGCGCCTCCCACGCCCACGTTGCGTCACGCGCTTTGATACCTGTTGACGCTGTTACATTGAGAGAGGGGACTTCATGACAATTTATACTGGAGAAAGTTAAAAAGCTGAACATTTGTGTCGATTATTTTCTCAGAAAATAATTAGAAAATTAATTCAACTAAGTAATGCTTTAGATTATATCAATATTTTGTTTTAACAAATGCGTTTCTTTGTTTTTGTTTCAGGTGAGTGGAAACCTTTCTCGAAAAAGGCAAAAGTGCGCGTACAATAAAAGAAAACCAAGATAGGTACTGCAAAAAGATAAGTTTAATCAACATAAAAAAACTTTACAATTCGCAAAAATTCGCAAGAGTGGCGAACGACCGGCGACCGGTGTGCCGGAAGTCTGTGGCGAGATGTTTAAATCTCCGTCTTTCTCTCTCCGCTCGCCGCGTCGTAATCGCCGCCGTTCTGTGCCCCCCGGAGCAGTTACGTAACACAAAAATACCCACCGCGAGTCGATCGGTAACGGCGCGGTGCCGACGCGAGAAGGCGTGACCGATCACGGCCGGCCTTGGCACTCGTAATTTATGCGGGATTTGTCATTGCGGGCCGGGCGAGATCGGGGCCCGCTGATCGTCGACGCTCGATCGCTCGGCTTTCTCTCTCTTTCTTTTCTGCCCGGGAGCCGACGAGTCCACGCCTCTATCCTCGAAAATGGAAGCGCGAGATAATTAGCCACCGGCTTGTTGGCTAATGCATCCTTTTGTCTCCGCTCGGCGCGTTATCTGATTCCAGTCGCGGTAACCCTGCCGCAACTCGCTGGGCCGGTGAGATAAGAACGTCCGATACGTCGCGCGTTGGAAAAGCCGCTCTTTGGAGAAAGGTCCCGCCGTGGCGTAACTCGGGAGACTCGACGAAGAAAGACAGAGAAAGAGAGAAAGACAAACGATTAAGAAACAGAGATTACATATAAAGTCTGTCGGAGAAAGAAGATTGCACGACGATGCATTAATTAACCAAAATTGCGTTAAAATTAACTTCAAAAATAACAATAAAAACTCAAACAATCTCGGATTTGACTTTCGAAAAAAAAAAAAAAATTTAATATCGTTTCCTGCGCTACGAGCGACACAGATGAGTGAGCGTTTGTGAAACAAAGTTCGCGTTGATGTATATCCTCCTACGCAGAAATAAAGGAGAAACTAATCATAAATTAACGTTTCTCGTTCGCGCTAATACAACTGTAGAACGCTTCTTGTCTGGCTTTAGCTCAGAGTTCAGCTTGGAGTTAATTTTGCGTCATCTTTCTCGCTCGCTGATCCGCCGATGTAAGGTCGTTCTCTCCGAGAACTCGGCAGACTGACCACACCCACGCAACAGTTTACCTCTAGTTTATTTATGAAGCCACATGCTCTCGCCGCGTATATATACGTATCGCTGCACCGGCTCGCGCGATCGAACGGTAATTCTTGCGCGGGATGTGCGTCTCTCTCTCTCTCTCTTCGTTAGGATTCGGGGGGCGGAACGAAAGCGCGCGCCATGCCGCAACACAGACGTTGCAAGCGGGTCAAGCGATTTAATCTGGGATTGCTCCAAGTATTTGGCAGCCAATCATCTCTCACCGATTGGGAGATCAGCGTGGTTTCGCCGTCGGAGACCACGCGGTGGAATTTGTTTGTCCAAGATTCAAGCCGAAAGTATATTTCAGGCGTAGCGCACGCGCGCAGTTTCTCGTCTCAAAGTGTGTTAAAAAAATTGAGACAAGGTTTTTTACGGTTTCAAATGTGCGGTTTTTTAAAATAAAATTGGTTGCTTGGAAGAGAAAGAAAGAGAGAGAGAGAGATTTCGCGAATAGTCACGTATTAATTATCGATATATCCCGTCGCGCAGATTATACACAGATGAAAATGAGTGGCAAGCGTGAAATCGCGAAAAGCGCCGCGTTTATCTCTCAATCTGTGTCATTCGCATGAGTAATCGCGACTGTCCCCGCCGCGATAAAGAATCAATTACTTTCCCTCGACGTTCCCCTTTTCCCGTCGCGTTTGTAATTTATATATCGCGGAGCGGCCAGACCGCTCCTCTCTCTCTCCCTCCGGGAGAGACTCGACAATTCGCGCCGATCGATCCAAGATTGCGCGGAATTTAATGCGTCATAGATCACATCTGCGCGAGGTTTGACCTATCATTAACATGGAGCAATTATCCGCGTTTACGCGATCGACAGAACCAACGGCGAGAAAGAGAAAGAGAGAGGGAGGAGAGAGTTGCGCGTCGCAGTCGGTCGCTTATGCTTGTGTATAAAATAGATAGCTATTTATCGCAGCATCTGATCGCATCAATCGACTATCGCCGTGACTAATTCCGAAGAATTAATTCCGCGCGATGGAATTACTATCTATATAGCGCGCGAAGCGAACTCATGTAAACGCGGAGGGAAAGAACCAACTCTTTTTTTTTTCTTTTTTTTTTTACGAATAGAGACGCCTGTTCGCAAAAGAAAAAAATCCCTTGCATTCAGATACCGACATATAACTCGCGGATATAATATTGCTGAACAAAAGATTTATCTCTGTTCATGCTAATTTGCTCCAAATAAATCAATACTCTTTATAAAATATTTATCGTTGGCATTGCACATAAACGCCCATTACTTATTACACATACTGCGCGTAATATATATTCTTTTCTTTGAACAAACCCGTTTTATAGTTCAGCGATTCGTCAGTTAATACACCTATCACTCAATCGCATGAGGAATTGCGGTTTAGATTAATGGCGATCGGTGCAATTTGTCATTTATTCTTCTCCGTACGGCACGACATTCGAAAGTATATTTTCTCGAACGATTACCTCGTGTGTATACGGCGTCAGCGTTCACGAACGTCGCCGCCGCCGCCGTTCTAGCCCGCAGCATCCATTCCGCGGTATGCAAACGACACATAAGCGGAGAACATTTTATCCCACGACACCGACGACGAGCCATTAATTGCGCGCGGATACTCGACCTACCATCGCTGATCACGACGACTAGATTATTATCCAGACGACGTTCTATCGTCGATACATCGATACTATATCCCTCGCCTCTCACCACCGTGCGTCACCGCGGACTCACGAGAGAGAAATAATTCACGAGAAAACGGGCGATCTGTCACACGCGTGTAGCAATAGGTCAATTTAATAATCTTTTTCTTCTTTATCTATACAATTTTTCTATTTTATGTCTATGGTAGAGATATATGTATCTGCTATAAACATATTCCACTAAAACATATATCTGTGTGTATAATTTATATATAGTTATCGATCGCGTGAAATTTGGACCTGGACACACGTCATATATGATTTTGCATCCGACTTTTTGGTTGGCGTTTATCTAGCGTATTTGTCCGCTCGAGAGATAGAGGAGCGGCGGCTCTCCGAATGGAATCATCATAAGAGAGATTTACACACGGGGAGAGGCGGGGGAGAAGGGGAATAAGAGAGAAAGACCGGAAGGCGGCCGTCGGCCCTGTTTCTGAAACCGCGTAGCCGCGGCGCGGTGCTCGTAGCCGCAACAGGAGCGTAAACGATGCAGAGTCATCGTCTCTCTCTGGTGCCGCCGCCGTCGCCGCCGCCGCCGCTTGGTCGGGATGGATGCCGTATTAGCATGACAAAGAGACGCTGGGACGCCTTCTCTTCGCTTCTGCTTATACACCGAGGGGCTGCTGCCTCTCAATTCAAATGCGATGGGCGTATGCTATGCTAATATTCTGATCCACCGGCGTTAATGCATTATCAAACGCGGCGAGGTGCATCCGCGGCGTGTTGGCTGGCTGGCTTTGGCTTCAGCTCGGCTTGGCTTGGCTGGCTGAGCGCGTAGTCGTGGACGATTACGCTCCGTCAACGTCGTGTGCACGCGTGTCGTCCCCGCTTGTCCTGAATCGCGCGCGCGGGGTTGACGTCTCAGTTGCCACCTTTCCGCCGCTTTTCCTCTCTCTCTCTCTCTCTCTCTCTCTCATATATATACGCGAACCGACTGAGCGAGAGCCCCATCAGTTCTGGAACGTTGCTCTTCTCTCCATCAGCAACTTAATTCATTTTATTAGATTACTTCGAGATAACGTGTTAATTGATGGATTTCTCGCAAAGAAACGAGACATCTCGTCTTGACTTTATTGCGCGCTTTCTGCTCAAAGCATCGAGGATCTACTTTTAAGCATGATAATTTTATTTCAAGCAAACAAATATTAAAATGGCAATA
Source organism: Pseudomyrmex pallidus (assembly GCA_014825455.1). Taxonomy (NCBI): domain Eukaryota; kingdom Metazoa; phylum Arthropoda; class Insecta; order Hymenoptera; family Formicidae; genus Pseudomyrmex; species Pseudomyrmex pallidus. The sequence continues at coordinate 27,787 of QVNV01012307.1, forward strand.
TTTTCGATATAGCAATTATATAATTTGAAATATTTTTTTCAAGATTCAGAAAAATACTCCATTAGGCTTTGAAATACCATTGCGATCACGAAAGCAATTCGAAAGCGCAACAAGTAATCCGTTAATATTCGCAAGTCCGCGTTTTAATACGTAGTACAAAAAAAAAAAAAGAAAAACTCGCGAGAGATTTTATTCCGTTAAAATATTTTTTTCTATTAAAATTCCGATCGGAGGTGAGCATCGTGTACATGTATGCGGGATATTTACTGCAAAGTACCGCGCGAGAGAAGAATATCCTGTCACTCGTTCTCTCGACATGACGCTTCCACGCGAGCCCCGTTTCAATTTTTACGGCGCGTCGATCGCACCACCCCTCGGTGTCGCGACGCTTCCCTGCATGTATGCGGGGAGGCTCTGGCCACGAGCAAAGTCCCATCGACTACAATGGAGCGCGACGCCATCCCCGCGTCACCGTTTCGCATAAAAGGCGAAAAATCGAGGGGCGCGTCACGCCGGCATTGTGTAACTTGTCGCTGCGGGTCCGTGTGCGGTCGACAGCGACGGCACGACACAAATTCCGCACGGCCGTGTCTCTGTCACTGAATTATTCACTTACTCGTGTATATTGGAAAAAGAGAAAGAAGAGAGAGAGAGAAGAAAAGAGCGAAAATACCGGCTGCAAATAGAGAGATGCAACTCGTGTTATCCATGCAAGACATGCGGTAGACAGAAAGAAATAAAATACGATAAAATCAGAGCAAAGACAAAAAGATCACCAGAACACAAATATAATTGCGAGTTAATGAAAAAAAAATATTAAAAAGTATTGAAAGAGAATAAAAAAAAGAGAACTAGAATAATGTAAATTAATTTAAAATCTGTAAAAAAAAAAATTTTTAATCTTTATTAGAAAGAGCGAGTCAAATTTCGACGAGGCGTGAGTAAAGAGAGCAAAATGCGAGTGTTCGTGACGACAAGAGTAGGATAACCAGCGGACAAGTGGAAAACGGGAAGGAGGGAGAGAGAAGGAGAATGAAAGCGTCGCGACGCCCCAACAATGGCAAGTTGGCACGCTCACGTGGCTCCCAACAATGGCAGAGCGCGCAGCGCATTGTCAAACTGGTGTCAACTGTCAACCGGTCATTCCGCGAGGCGACAGACCGAGGGAATCTCAGAACGGAGGACAGGCAGGACGCGAATTCTCGCGCGTTCTGCGAGACGCGCGATCGGAGACGAAGCGTGAAACCAGAAATTGCTCGACCGTTTATGAACGAGACGCTTTTAACGCATATAACGTTAAAGTGAAATCGACACAGGAACGAATTTGTTAGTACTCCGTTTTTTTTTTTACTACTCGACGACGATTTTCTCTTTTAAAGCGATAAACGTAAATCGTTCGGGAAGTGTCATATCTGTTTTTTTTATGTGTCTTTCCTCTTCACTCTGACTGTCGTATAATATATAGTTTGCACATTTAGGAGAAGGTCGAGTAGTATCGGACAGCGGCTAATATGCGACAAGAAGTGTTTCACGCATTTGCTGCTGGATGCAGCGTGAAACTTCTCTTGTCCGATACTAGCCGCTGTCCGGTACTATTCGACCTTCCCCTGCTTCTTCCTAAGGTAGCTTCTCTCTATACGTGTTTTACGAGATGGACAATCACACGGAATTTTTTTTCTTTTATTTTGTCGTAGTATTTGTTTTTTTTTT
>QVNV01012308.1:0-81182 GCA_014825455.1 Pseudomyrmex pallidus
GAACATATATATATGATATATATATATACGTATATTTCCGCACAACACCCTGCGAACGGCTCGTATGACCATGTATTTACTTCTTAATAAAAAAAATACTTGTGTCTTTCCTTCACACGGTGTCAAGCGCGAACATTGCGACTGCGCGCGCGCGCGCGCGCTGTAACGTAGAAGCTAACTTTCTTACTTCACACACAAATCACTGTAAAAAAAACAAAAAACAATATCTTAAAGAAAAAGAGATCGGCAAAATAAATTGATAAAACTTATCAGAAACTGTAGAACTATCGCGAATAAAACTGTCATTTTTGAAAGCGAAGTGCGCCACTGATGATTTAAGCTTATTAAAGTTGTGTTACGTCAGTTTCTCGACTTTTTTCACTTTTGACTTAAGGTATCTTTAACGTGTCACTTGGCATTGTCTTAACTGTCCTTTTTTTTCCTCCTTCAAAATCACTCAAGAGCGACACTTTATTTTATTTCGTATTTTCACTTCGACGTTCCTTCCGAGACCTCGGGGGAAAATTAAATTTCTCTTCGCAGAGCATTTAATTAAACTCCGCTCAATTAAGTCGCCGTCGCTGTTGCTACGGAGGAATTCGCACGAGGTGTTCGTTCGTCGAGTCGCGCGAATTCGGTTCGCGCGTGCCGAAGACATCGGATAGACGGACACTCGAAACTTGCTTGAATGCGCGGCCGGAGTCGTGTAGCACGTTCACAGACGCTTTTTGCGCGAATCTGGCTATTTGCGCGGCTGACTTTTCATTTTACACAATCAACTAGCACGTCTAAAGTATACTACTAGAGACACGTATGGCTGATTGAATAGATACCGGTACCAAGAGATCGTCTATTCTCCATCACAAAAACTATCACGCATATCTGCACAATTGCAAATTTGTCAACTAGATAAATGGAGATAATAAACGCTCGAAAAGAAAAATCAGAGAAACTATAAAATATACGTTATATTATTACATAAATTAAATAAAACTTTTACGTGTACAGATGAAATAAAAAAATAAGTACATTATATTGTACAGGACAATTCGATTTCTTTTACAATTCTAAAACGTAGCAAAAAAACCTACCCATCGGTTCTCCGTGTGTCATTGTCAGTATCATCTTCGGATCTTTTATCTAATGCCGCCGGGACATTATCTATTATTAACAATAAAGAACACACACACAATTTATTATAATATATAATATATATTTTATTGCAAGCGAGTGCAAAAACTGTACGCGGTTTTGAGCGGTACGAGGCTCGCGATGGTATAACGTTTTAGCTATTCGATTCCTCTGCTTTCAATCGTCCTTGACATACTTCGCCTGACCCGCACTCCGAATCGATGCAATCGCGGAAGTTACGCGCGCAGTACCCGTTTGCTTTTATCCCCTCATACGGGATATTCCTCCAGTCGCACCAACTTTCATTCGCTCCGACAGCAATATCATATGCGATAATTATCTGCTAAGTCCATGTTGATAGAAGTCGTAGATTATACTCATTTTTTTTTATTTTTTTGTTTAGAGAGAGAGAGGTAGAAGGGAATTAAATTTCACAGCAAAGCAATTGAACGACGACAACAAAGTGATGTTTCTCGCGCGCATTCAAAGTACGAATCTTTTCGGCAATTATTTACCAAATGAGAAACATTCGCACACATATTGGCAGAAATATCCGCGTTGCGTCAAATGCACATCGACAACGTGCACGTGCGTCAAGTGGCTCCTAACGTACGTCAAACATTTTCGCGTAAACTTCCCGAGTGGAGAACATTCGATTCTCATAACTTCGTACTTCGACCATCCATCCTCAGCGAGCAAAGTTCGAGTGTGCTTCGCTGTCATATAAGTTTCCTTTAAATAACTTCACCTGAGAGACAAAAAAAAACTCAAACGAAAACAACATTTCCACATAGTCTATATTACAAACATACTTAACGCTTCACATTTCCGGGCCACATCACCAAAGAGCATCAGTGACATCATTATCATCATTATCATCATCATCATCATCATCATCATTTTCCGACCGATCATCGTCGATGTCTCTCGAATTCCGCGCGCGGCAATTCGGCGCGCGTCTTCCTGCGAAGCACCGAGGACGGCCGAAGACATTTCGCGCGGCGAACAAGACAGAGAAACGAGACGAAGAAGACCACGACGAACGAGCGAGGGAACAGGCCGCGACTTGGCCCGCTCCGACTTGGCGCGGCCGAGTATCGCTTGTGGGTCGAGACTCGTATATGCGGGACCTGTACCCCGCGTGTAATATAGGTCAGTGGGCCAGGGCGATCGCGCGGACGGCAACGCGGACGTGCGCGACGCGCCGCGCGCGCAAACGCGCGCGTTCGAGCCGCCGCTGGCCGTCGTCGTCGCCGCCGCCGCCGCTGCCGCTCGAGCTTTCGTCGTGACGTGCGGCCCGCTATTTTCGCTACGAAAACTATGCCTTTCAACCCTCGGCGTAAAAGGGCGACTACCTTTCTGCACGACGATAATAATTGATATTCAGGATGCCGGTGGCGTTCTTACGAGATTGCAGCGAGAAAAAGATGTGTGCATGTGACAATAGACGAAATGGTTGCGTGAAAAATAAAAAATGATGGAAAACCTCTTGCGCGGAGGATAGAAAATGACAAACAATTTATGCCTTTAAGATGAGATGATGATGATTTTTATCGCACAACTTCTATCCCGCGAGATAGAATTGTAATTGGAAGATGCGGGAGATATAATCGATTGTATCGTTTTTTTTCCTCGATTCCGAGCGATTGCATAATGGAATGGATTCTGTGAAAGTTGGAGTTGTGACTGTACTTGTATACGATACACACACATAATCGAGACTCGAAGTATAGACGTCTTTTTTTTTTTTTTTTTTTTTTTTTTTTTTTTTTTTTTTTTTTTTTTTTTTTTTTTAATACTTCTTGACATATTATTGAGGAAAATACCGATGTTGCGTGATTTCTACAAACACATATAGACGACTGTCTCGATACTGATCTCAAACGTTATCATTAGCGTCTTGCAAGCAACTGTTACAGCGAATTTTTTACGCTTGAGTTCAATAAAAATGCTGGCCGCACTTTTCTGAATATGTACAGTTTTTTTTTCTTCGCATCAGTGTAATAAATAAGAGAGCTAATTTGCACTTTATATCAGTTTTTTTTTGCGCAATTGTCTTTCGCGTTATAGTTGTAAAAAAATTTATTAAAAGTGTTTCGCAGCGTGTATAAAAATATATCGTTATAGGTAAAGCGAGCTTTATTGTGGTGCTTGCGATCAATATAGGCTCTGACTAGCATAAAGAGTATAGTCGAAGGTTAATTCCATGAGTTTCACGCAATTTGCATTTTATATTCTGTTCAATATATGTATATATGAACTACGAAAGAAAGAGAAAATTTTATGTACGACGTCTTATTATTTGTTTCCTCCAAAATGTATATACTTGCAAAATGAGTAAATAAAAGTGACTTATCTTCTAAGGAACGTGGTGGATTCGAGAAAAAGAGGGATTACCATCGCGAGACCGCGTGCGTGCTCCTAATTCCTCGAATGCTGTTTTGTTTTTAATAATGTCATACTTCGTCGCGCGCTTCGTCCGCCGAGAAACCGCGGAAAATTTAATTTCGTCCGTCTCGGCGGAATAAATGAAAGACATGAATAACAAGTGGCCAGAGCATCCGAACGGCTTAAGTATTTCCAAGTGCGGAGTGCAACGACGGCGCCTGTCGTCGTCGTCGTCGTAATCTCCGGAGAAAAGAGAAGGAGCGACGAAGAGAAGGGAAGAGAATAAAAAGACCGGCGACAAACCGCGCAATATTCGCGGAACACCTACGCGAATGCGAAATTAATATCGACAACCGAAGTAATCGCTTTTTCTTTGCCGGGAATTCAAAGTGCGTGTACGTGCGAATAAATTTCGAGGTTCGTGATTCGTTAGCGGTCTTAATTAACTTTTGGTCACGTTGTTCAATCGACATACCTGTATCTTTCATCGTTAATTTTTCATTAAACGATTATCGGTGATTTCTCTCGGGAATCTTCAATAGCCGGATAAATTCTTGAATGATATTCGTATTTAGAAACGATGTAAAAGAAAGTAAAAGTGGTTTATTTGTTTTTTCCATATTTTTCCGTTGTTGAATTGAGCGAGAGTTATGAAATCGAATTCTATTTAGCTATTATTAATCATGTTCGTGCTTGCAAATTAATTAATGCAGTACACTTATTAGCATGTCACACAAAGTTTATTATGAATATTATATCCATATACAAATTTAATTTTCCTATTTACGTTTCGCAGTAATTTTCATAATTTGCAACTCAAATTTATTATCATAATTTTCTGTCAATTTATGTCACACATAACAACATATAGATTGGATGTTTCTTAATTATTTAACAAAGTCATTATTATCAGTATTAAAGTCCTGTGCATTAATTATCAAATTTATATATGTAAACAAACAATGTTGATGATATACGGCGATGTGATTAAAAAAACTAGACGTTTTTTTATTAAAGTAAAAAAAAAACAATGTTGAAACTTAGACAAAATGTTTTTTTCGAATCAATTTTGTAAGGAATAATGGATGTTTTCGAGACACCTTGTATGAAAGTCCGCGCGCTTGTTCATAGTGTCACTCGCACTTTCACGGACGAGAACACCTGTTCTCTCGCGGCGATCGAACAGAGGCGAGATATCGGGTATCAATCGCGAGGATCGACTGAGAATACTCACTGGGAGATTGACGTTCGGCTATCTGCAAGACGCGAAGAGAATTGGCGTCGTTTTTATCTCAACGTTCACGCCCGGAGAACGAAATGCAGACTGTCGTGTTTCGCGAAAAATCATCAGTTGCTCGTATCTGAGAAGATCGGTTCGATAAAATTTCATAAGATTTCGTAATCACATGATTAAAAAAACAAAACAAAAAAATATATAATGCTGTCATCACTTCAGAATTTTGTAACCCACGTAATACGTTTTTTGTATTGAAACAAAAATTTGTTAAAACCAAAAGCTTCAACATCTTTTTTGTTTTATAAAAACTGTATTGTGAACTATGTACATTATAAATCTCTATTCGAGATTTTATTGTGAAATCTTGCATTTAAAAATGTTTCGGTGCGATACACGCACAAATTACAGTGCGTAAGCGTTTATGTTTTTAAGTGGAACAAGGAACATTCTTCTCTCGTGATTTTTGGACGATTAAAGGACGAACTCAGCCCGAGGACAAGTACCGTTATTCGCGTGCCGAGTCACTCCGCGTTATACAGCCGCGAAGTTTCGTACTCGAATTGACGTGCATTCGGGGCCGGCGCACACACCAGCGTGACCGAAGTTAGACGTTAATCTACTCTACGGATCGGAGTCAGTGGCGGTCCGTAGAAGGCGATCGCGCATTTAAATTGGTCGAGGTCTCTCGGTTACGCTCGAGTAGTAACACACTTCTCCGGCTCGGCTATGCAGCTGTAAAACTGTTCTGCAGACGCGAGCGCAGCCACGGCCATCGACCAGAGTATCCTCCGCGTATACGCCGAGTATACACCGTGTCACGAAAACAACGATCTTCCGTTTCTGTCGTGGACTCTTCCTTTTGGAAAAGATTTTGTCCGCGTGAAAATTAATTTATTATAGAATTTCTACGCGGTCTTCAATATTGCTGTATAAAAGTTTTACACAATTTACAGATTATACAAAGAGTCAACAATTTAATCACGTTAAGGTTTCTCAGAGCACCCAGTAAGTCCGAAAGCACTCTATACACCGTTCGCCGCTCCGAGTCTTCTCGCCGAGTTCAGGTTCACACTCACACGTGCCCCTCCTTTATCACCGGGACGCGCGAGGGAAGGGACCCCTAAAATACCGCGCATTTTTTTTCAGCCTTCGCGTCGGCGAGGTTGATTCATACTATCGGCGAAATAGAAAGTCCGTTGTGCCGTGTATGTACAAGGATATACCGGGCGAGCGGAACTTTGCGAGCGCGACGCAAATATCAACGATCTATTCTTAGTTTTATTTATTGCAATTGCGTGATAGCACAAGGGTCTTGCACAATGTTTATGTAAGGAATAAAGATAGCACGAACGCGGAGCGGCTCGCATTTTTATAGGGAACCTGAGAGAAGCTTTTGCCTCCCTTTTTCGTTCGGTTCGCGATTGCATAACGCCGTTGTACAGGTTGCTTGCATAACATTCGAATTAAATAAAATGCTATTCCGATCGTTTCAATGCGATTTAATCTCCCACGTCGTTCAATGTGACGTTCAAGTCACGTATCGATTTTATTATGCAGTAACGCCCGGCTTTCTTATTAAATCGCGTGCCTCTTAAAGATTCCTACAATTACCACAACACACATCGGATTTTTTTTTATTTCTGACATTTTGCATCGACGAGATTAATTTTCCTGTTAATCGATTTTAATCAACTTCCGACGCTTTGCTTTGTCCGGAAGAATGTTTATTTGCATCGACACATGTGTGTTGCGCGGGCAGAAGCACCACGCGCATTCTGATTTCCTCACTCACAGAGTCCGGACATTCCCGGGGAGCACGAAGCGCCGGATCTCCCGTTGATCGAGGAACGATGATAATTTTGAAAGTGAATTCAGTTGCCGGGTGAAAGCGCAGCCACCGTCGTCGTGGCGCGGCTGCCGCGATGTCCCCGGTGAACGTGACACGGTGACCAAATTCAGTTCTAAGTCTGAAAGCTTTCAGGCCATCGGAGCCGTCCGACGAGCGGACCGCACGAAAATCCACGTTGCAAAACGCGCATTCACGTCGCTCTTTTTTTTTTTTTTTTATTAGACATTAATTTTTATTCGAAAATTTTTTCAAAGAATTGATAAAGATATTAGAACTTTCTTTTGGTAAATGCTTTACTTATAGACGTTATATAGATTACGTATGTCTCAATTTTTTTAATTTTATTTTTATTTGGATTTAAAAAAATTTATTTTATCTTTGAGAGAGTTGGGTTTTTAGTTGGAAAACTAAAGAAAAGTGGAGCACTGTAAATATCGAGCAGACCGAGAAAGATTTTGGCTTCTGGTATACACTTGCCATTCAGTCACTAAATGTGATAAACGCGGTGTGATCTAAGTTTTGTTTGCTGTACGGCGAAGATCGCGGTCAATGTCGACGTGAGATGAGAATCGAAATAAGCGCATTCAGCGCTAAATGCGTGGCGGGTCCAATAAGTCACGCCGCCCACTCGATCTTTTGAGACATACCTCGAAATTCTAACAATAACTGTCGAATTTTTCGAGTTTGATCAATCTCGCTCTCAAAGTAAAATAATGTTTCTAAAATAATCCATAGAAAAATATTTTCGAATATACGACGCGATAATTTTAACGCGTTTGTGTATTTACACGTGAAAATATATTTTTGTCTTTCGCCTTCTTTTGTCAAGGTAACAAAAAGAAAGCTATTTCAGGTTGAGAGGTACCGCTGTCACGCGCGTTTTCGCGAACTGAAAAATCCGATCTTTTTAAAATTGCAGTCCTTCGCGCCGTTCCTTCCCCTTCCTTTTATCAGAAATCATATACAAATCACGAAACTCTTTGCATCGAAGAAACTTGCTAGCTGATAAAACCCGTTGACAATACACGACGATTAACGGCGACTGCTTTAATGAACTTTTAATCATCCGACAAAATAATTTCGAGACACAAAACTGCGCATGCAAATTAAAGTAGTTTCTTCTCCTTTTGTTTGTTTTTTTTTTTTTGTGCAACTTGAATGACAAACGGTTTTGCAATAATTCGAAGACACGTGGACTTTTAAAGCGCTTTTTTCTTATTATAGTTTCCATTGTTGTATCTGACGCAATTTAGTAAATGTATTTCAGAATTTTTATGCTGCATAAATAAATAAAAAGTAGCCCGATGAGCCTTAAGTCCAGGGTGGTAGTGGAGTAAAAGATATACAAGTAATGTCATAGTTGAACGTTTCGATCGATATATTTGCGATCATCCTCAGCAAGATTTAAGGCTCATCGGGTTACTTTTTATTTATTTACTCATTTTGCTGAGCTACAATCTTAACTTATTTTATGCTGCAGTATAAACAAATGAGATTGACGTGCTATAAATAAAATTATTGATTCGAGTTTATCTGATAATTATAATATTTTTTGTAATCATATACATGTTTAATCTCAATGATGACCTCACAAGAGAATTTCAAATAAAATGTAACGCATTTTGTATTTTTAAAAATTGTGTTTGCTCTGCGTGCAAAATCAGCAACACTCCGACCAATTGCGGTAAAATGTATATTCTTAGAATTTACAAGTTTCCGAATACCGACATGTGCACGAGACGTGCTTTCTCTCGAAAAATGGATTTTGGTGTTCAATATCTGCTGGCTTGTGCAGGTAAGATGACGATGATAGATCACGTATCCGCGGCCCTCGGGAAGACGTGTCGCTTCGGTGAAATTGAAAGCGGAGCACGAGACACGTGTTTATACGTCACGATCAATCATACAAGGATTTCAAACGACGACGATAGCGCACTTCGGGTTATTTTTATATTCCCGCAAACTTGACTTTAAAGACTTGTACCCCCCTCCCCCTCATATGTGACATATGGCAAAAAGCATTTGACAATGTTTTGATTGACAATGAGCGAAATCTAATCTCTTGTTCGCAAAAACTAATTGTCAAATTTGTACACCTATAGTTTTGACTTAATAAATCGTAAAATAAAATGGAGAAGCATACGAATCTCTTTTCTTTCTCTCGAACTTCGCAAGAAGAAATGAACATATCACGCAAATCCTTCGGAGATTCTCTATCACTTTATTCTAAGGGGATCATGTCGTGCCCTGATTTCAGACGCGTCGGCAAATTTAATCGGACGCCATCAACTCGGCAAAAAGAGTAAGGAGGTATCAACAGGTCTTCTGTGACAAATAAACTGCACTTTAGCCGCATTTTAGGCGAGTTCTCGAACAGCGAAAACTTTAACGCGCCGCCGTCAAAGTACTCTCTAGCGTCGAGTGCTTCTTGAAAATTTAGTTCCATTTTCGCCTCTCTTTCTCTCTTCGACGGCTGTAATTCAAATTGATTTTCTTGTACTTCCTATATCGCTGTAAATTTCGTTTTTCCCGTTTTTCCGAAATCCGGATCTCTCTTGAGTCACAAATAATCATATTTTTGTCAAAAAGCTTCCGTGTTTCATTTTTATCGCTTATTTTCGCGTCGGTGACGTAACCGTGAGGTATATGCGAGGCGGGCATATACATTGCAAGCCCTTAAATTCTTCATCTTCTTATTTTGCTCTCGCCTCTTTGTCGCCGCATCAAGTCCGTCGGCGACAAAGACTAAACGAGAAAGGACGCGCAAGAAGAAATCTGGGAAATGATATTTAATATCCGTAGCCCGACTATGGCGGATGAGACGAGATATGCTAATGGTAAATACGACGCACGGACGTGATGTGCGAAAGAGAAAGAGAAGGGAGAAAGGGAAAGAAGAGAGGGAAGAGGGAAAGAAACGAGCGCACGCGCGCGTAGCGTTGCCATGTCGACGGGCACAAACGCGCGTCGTCGCGCGCGTCTTCTCCCGATGACGTAACTTCGCGTCTTTACGTCACAGGAAGCTATATAGGGAGCGGGGTAACCCGAGAGCGGGTGTGCGCGGAAAGAGGAGAAAGAGGGCACGGACGCACGGGGCAGCAGCGGTGGGTTTTAGGCCCGTCTGTGAGCGCTTGTATAGGGTAGACGATGGTTACGTAATCGACCACCTCGAGATAGGGATCGATCATTTTCGTCGACCGAAAAAAGGGCCTGCGCACCAGCGGATCGGGTGGCGAAGGTGCCCAAGGATACCTCGAATCAGCCAGGGACACCTTGATCGTTCCGAGACCGGCGAAACAATTCGTTCCGGCTGAGGATTTTGAAATATTGCCGCCAGAGATTGTAGATAATAGATCGCACGCTATATCGTCGGGTTACCGCAATTCCTATTAGCGAACAAGTAGGCATCGGAACGGACCGGGCTCGCCCGTGCTATGGTTAATGGCGCGCACCTATTGAATTATTTTGCAGATTTGAATAATCTCCGATCTTTCGATGAACATTTCCGAACATTAAAATTGTAACAAATTTCTTTCGTTAAATCAAAATTAATTAAACACTAAAGATTAAAAAAAAAATTACTTAAACTTAATAGTTCGGTTTTTTTATCTACTTCGAAACTTCTTCGGTTTGAATATACATTTTACACGTTAATACGTGGATCGGCGAGATATTTCCCTTTCGCACGCGTCGTCGTTAAGAAAATATTTCAGTTTCTCAACACACAATAACGGCAACTTTTACAAACAACCTTGGATTTCGCACTTGTTCGAGCATAATCTTCCCGTCAGAAGTCTTTACGAAATAAATTGTTCGATTATACGCGAAAGTATTTGACAAGCGAAAATTATGGAAACAGCAATCTTTTCCATGGTGAGCGTATATAATGGTGTTGCGTACACAATATTGCAATTAGAAATGCTCGAGCAATCTCTTCTCGGTCTCGTGAGGGTCATTCATCAGCGAGTGTGCCACACTTAATCAATCTAGCTTTCACGAAAACTTTCCCCCATTCTGGGACCTAAAGCGCGACTTCAGAGAGCGAATATCCACAAATTAATCGAACATCTCATTATTATTCACGCTTTATCACCTTGAAGATTATGAAGTAAACTAGAACGCGCGATTAAACAACTTCTTTATCGAAAAGCTCGCTTTGCACATATCAATACGTTTTACATTTCTTTTAGCGCGATCGTTGCTGCTGTCTTCTCACAAAAAAAATATATATATATATTTTACGAAACGTTCCATTTAATTAATTTATTTATTTATTAAACTACTACGATCCTTAGTCCAAAGGCTGGAAGGTCCAACTCAACTATTTTAATATATATATATATTTTTTTTTAAATCGCGAGCATAAAACAATGTAACACTGAAACGATGAATCATTACATGTATATTTCATGACGAGATGACTCACGTGCTATATTTTATTCCAAAGCAACAAAACGTTAAAATTTAATCTCATGGCTTCAACGCCAAGTGTGTGCGCAAACAATGCCAAATGTATTCCTCTCATATTTTCCCCATTTTCATCTCATTACGTATGTTATAAATTATAGATTCAACGAGCGATAAAAATTCTCACGCGCGCCTGATCCGCTCCGATGTGCGCACGCACACACGCACGTGACAAATATCATCGCTAGAAAATCACAGAAAAAACACAACGCAAGATTCCGTGACGAGCAATTTTCCCTCTCGGATCGCAATGCACTCACGCGTGACAAGGACGATTGTCGCGTGGTTTTGAGCGATATTTAATTACACAGCGAGAGAGAATAAAGAGCGCGCGCGCGCGAGCGAGGCGGTGCGACGACCGCGGTTGCGATTGTTATCCCTGCGACGTGGCTGTGCGCCGAAGAACGCGCCAGTCGATACACCCGCGCGGGCGTGGGTGTCTTCAGAATCGATCGGAATGACGGGAGGAAATCAACGCGATACAATTTCGCACCAACGGCGCAAAATCGTATTGTGTTGTCGCGTCTTTTGTTGCTTCATGTTGCGTAATTCCGTTGTAACTTCTGTATTTCGTGTATCGACCCTGTTGCGTATATTTTCTTTTTTTTTTTTTTTTACCATCTACTTTCATTTTTGCGCGAATATTATTTCTTCTGGTTTAATGAAGTCCACGCACCCACACGGAGCGCGCTTTAAACCAGAGACCCAGTGCCTCGGCTGATATGCGGCTGTTTTCCACTGCGTCATCTCTTCATCCTTCTCTCTCGCCGCGGTATAATAATTACGGCTTTACCTTAACGAGACGCGTCTCGTGCGAGCCTTGCGGTCGTGCGTATCAATATTTGTGTAGGTGGAGGCGGCTCACGCTGCCGCGGGGACGGCATTGTTCGCGTGTCATAGAACCGGCCGGTGTGTCGTTTGTTTAACACGGAGGAGAGACCCGTCAATTCCTGCCGACTTGGGCATTGGCAGCGCCGGTAAAAGTGACTGCTGCGCCGACTGCGTTATCGAATCACTTTCGCGAAGCGAGTTTGCACTCCTCTCGACGGTCTCTTCGTATTTTCACCGCGATATTTAGCCGTTTAAATGCGGCTTACCTTAATTGAAACGTCGAGCCGAGTAACGTGTTGTAACGCGCGCAACAACGCCGCGGCCGCGCTTGTCTTCCCATAGGATTTCGATTTTGTAATTCTACTAATGACACAAACGGTCTACATATATACGTCCGTCGAAGCGGTTACACTTAACGAAGTTATTATTACACGTCAGGCTAAAACTTGCTTAACGCTGAAACACGCTGAGGTCGCAAAAAAATCAATCGTACACAGCAGACTGGGCGGTGAATAAAAAGCGAACGAGATATTGAACCATATCTTATTATTATTATTAGTTTGTGTATCAAGTATATAATTTCGCATGTGATAATCTGATTTTTTTTCACCTTTCTTTCTCTATATAATTACTTTTCAAGTTTTGTTACCGTTGCTCGAGAATTGACAAGGAGAAAGACGCCCGTAGTTGTGCTGCGCACATATGTATCGCTTATTATGTGTTGTTGGACGTGGCGCGAACGAAACCGGATGGCATAAAACAAGAACGAAACGGAATCGGTTACGCGCGCGTCGCCCGTTATATTACAATACGCATATCCCGTTACGTTACACGTTGCCGTCTCTCGACGGTGCGTAAAGAATGTCAGAGTACTTTCCCTCATGAATCTCTTGTCTCGATCACGCGTAACCGCATAAAAGCGTCAAGAGCCGAGGGTGAAATGTAGCATCCAGATAGTAAAATTTCGTAATGCCTTTACGCTTGATTGAGTTCTTCGCTTTCGAAAGAGAGTATATCTCTGGGAGTATTTCTATGTTTGATAAACAGATATCGGATGTTTAATATAAATATTCAAATTTGAGTTGAAAAATGAAGATGAATCTCACATCAAAACTCGAGGCGAAATAGATAATATTTTAACGTAACATTTGTATCGAAACATAAAATACTTTTGATGGATAAGTCTGCTATTTATTTATTTCCAAACTGTTCGATTTTCGATGCGAGGTTAGTGTATCTCGTTTTTTAAAATTTAAAATGCGAAACGAACGACAGCGGGAACTGAAAAGTTGCGAAACATACACGCGAAATACATCACAATTTTATCGCGCGCAACTCATCACATTTCATTTGCGAATATATCGCGCATTGAACATAACTGTTCAATTGTCTGATTAATCTGCTTCTCGCAAAGTACTCAAATGCAATTTTAACGTAATCGTTCGCGAGTTAAAAATGTTCTCATTACATAATAAAATAAAACTGAAGCACGCGAGAACAAGAATCCCGTTTCGTTCGCGGATTTATTTTAATGGCTTCTCGCATACCATATAACAACGAGGATCACACTAATCTACTTAAGAGATCTTTAATAGTCAATCTGCGATGTAACTGCATACTACTGCAAGTGTTTTATCAATAACATGACTGTGTTTATAAAAAAAAAGAGATAAGATAAGATATATATTCAGAGAATAATTTTTTTTTTTTTAATTATCAGAATCGAAGTAATTTTTCCTTTACAAAAAAAACTGTGGTGCTGCAATACAAAAGTATTTATCAGAAAAAAAATAAAAATCCGCGATAAAAATGTTCTTGTCGTCAGCATATTTTAAATTTTACATATTGATCGTAAAGCAATAACCACAATTTGCAAGACGTTAAAAAAAAAACGATTGAAGGTAACGCCTGAAAGCTGTCAAAGAGCAAAGACAATTTACGTCCATTCACGAGCGAACAGATAAGACTCGGCGGCGCACCTCGCGGTTGATTTTCCATTTCTCAACGCGTCGCGACGCCAATCGCCACAAGGCAGATGCGGCTTCTTCCTCTTCCTTGGTTCACTCACCTTTCTTGCCAACCGTGTCATAAAGTTTCAGTCGAATGAAGAAATAATTGATTCTGTCATTCGATTTGCATCGTAAACCAGCTTCCGCAGTTTAACAGCTTACGCCGCCGGGTGTCCACAAGAAGCGAGTCCGCAAGAAATTGATTGTTTAAATAGATTTGCGTTAGCGCGCGTCGATCTGTGGAGAATCGGGGATTCGCGACATAAATTTTCCTATCGGCGAAATCGACTCACTTGAAATCGACGATTATATAACCAAATCTTACATTTGCAACGATAATAGAGATGTTAAATAAAAACCGAACCGAACCGAAACCGAATTGTGAACTATATATCAATTGATTGTCCAGTTCAAGTTCTCCAACATGGGATTTTATATATAAATTTATCGACGTACCATCGTTTCACTTAAACTATAATAATTAAGTAACGTTTTCGTTAACTATTGCTACTATAATTGACTACCAAGCTTCAACAACTTAACGCAATATCAAAATAAAACTTCGAATATAGAAAATATCTTTCAATTAATTTATATAATACATCCAGTCTATGTATTTTTAAAAAGGTATTTTACTTATTGTTAGTAAAATACCTAAATCCTTAACGCGCGCTCCTATAAATGCAAAAAATTACTTAAAGACTCTCGCAGTAGTTTGTTTTCCAAAAAATACAAAAAATGACGTACGCATAATCAACGTAAAATCCCTTGGTTACGCGTTTGATTTGCGCCAAGAAAAACGTTTACAAATTTCTAACCACTGATCTAGTGACACCCAGTATATGTACACACCAGCGGTGTTGATAGAGCACAGTCACGTCGAAAGGAGCAAATCTCGCGGGTAGAGAAAGAGAGAGAGAGAGACTCTCCGGTTCATTCATGGAGCCGCTTCTCGTGTGCATACAGACACGAACGCAAACGCCCACCTCTCTTCGCGTACGTACATATACATATACGACGCATTCTCCGTCTCCCGCATCGATATATCCCGAAGTAGGTAACTCGATTTTATTATCTAGCTCTCTCGAGTTTGCGCAACACTTGCCGCGTTTGCGCGAATCCGACACGTTCGACGATAATCGTAAAATTATCGTCGTCGACGCTACAACTACTATTACTACTACTACTACGACCGCTACTACTATCTACTACTCGCTGAAACGCCGTCGCAATTCGCGATACTCGGTGGACGATATGCGTGTAACAACGTATCGACAGCCAGTGTCGAGAGCACATCCGTGAATTTCATTTCGCGACGTTACGGACGCAGAGATAGGTGGAATATAGCATTCCGTTCCCAACTCAAAGGCGATAAAATTCATCGTCGAAACGTTTTCCCGCGCATATATGTATTTTTCGTCGCCCAAGTTTCTAACGCCCAAACGTGTTTTTTTTTCCTGCATTTTTTTGTGCCGCGAAATAACAAAAATAAAACAACTTTGTGCGAAATTGAATTGCGCGAAATTAAATTTTAACTAACTCCCACAATTTTTTTTTAATTTACAAGCAACTAACTCGGTACAATATTTTTCTGGCAATTACTTTTTTTATTTTTTTTTTTTTTTTTTTTTTTTTGCGTGAGCTAAATATATAAATGTGTAGTGCGCGGTATGTAGGACGGATGGTGCCTTTAATCCCGCCACTGTCGGATGACAATGAGCAAGTTTTCGTGTTTACGAGATAATTATCTCGCTGCTGCATGATAAAGGGCGGTGGTGCACGTCATAACTATGCATTTGGGGCGAGCTTATTTAACTTGTACAGCAGTTCGGATGTATATGTTAGTTCATTTTGTATAAATCATTTGTATAACCACTCAATTAAATTTTTTTATTTATTTAATAAGCTCTAAACGTATACATATGTCACATAACTCTTTCTTTTTATCTATTCGATAAGAGAAAGCGACTGGTAGATAATTAAACTACTTTTTTTTATCGATACTTTATACTTAATCAACGTTGCGATGACTTTTGTCATCAAGTGAGTCACCTCACATTGAGAGACAAAATAATGTTGCCATTTGATTGAGACCAAGGTGTTAAAATAAATCGAGATTAATATGTCTGTGCACGAGTATGCTGATAATGGTGGCGATAAGGGAAACAATTATACTCCTCCGCATCTCGAGAGTATTGAATGTCACAATAACAATACGCGCATCCTCGAAAGCCACGCTCAGTGAAATAGTACCGGTATCAATCCTCGAAAATAGTCTCGTGTTTCATATTGACGCCTCGCTGACGAGACGTCGCCACTCCACACAGGATATGCCAGATCAACCGAAAATTATTATTATTTTTTTTTTTTTTTCGAGAACAAAGAACAAAGGTGTACACGTAAAAAACAACGTGTCAAACATGTTTTCACTAGCTGTAAGAAACATTATGTATTTAAAACCATAAGAATCGTTGATAGATTTTGAAGAATGTTCGAAACGTTCGAATGTGTATGTTGCGCATTCTCTTTAATGGTTAATAAAATTTTATTTACACACGCAATTTTCGTGTGTAAATAAAATTTTAATAAAGTTCTTTGATTTCCGCTTATCTCTATCTTCCTTTTCTTCTTCGAGTTTCAACATTAAATTGTATGACGAATGAATATGAAGGTGAGATTTCATCTATACATATTTATGATTGATTTCTTCTCTGAAATTCTTTTTCCTTTTTCAACGATGAAGCTCGATATCTAATCTTGTACATTCGTGAAATATTTTAAGATCCAAGACACTTCGTATATGAAATCAACGACCGCGTACACGTTTGACGTGCCACGACTCGGGTCGATATTCGAAGGCGTTCGTAGCCTCTTCTAGAGAGAAAGAGAAAGAGAAAAAGAGAGAGAGAGAGAGAGAGAGAGAGAGAGAGAGAGTGTGTGTGTGTGTGTGTGTGTGTGTGTGTGTGTGTGTGTGTGTGTGTGTGAGAAAGGAATCACAGAATCACAGATAAGAATAATGAGAAAAGTATGCAGTGAAAAGGTCCGTTTGAAAATTTGTTGAAAACTATCTTTTTTTCAAACACCGATAACGAGAAATATTTGTCGTTACTACAGATACGATTAATAGAAATTTCCTAAAAATAAATTGTTCTGGCGAGTAAAATGTACGACTAATTGAACGTGCGTAATTTAAAAAGTTATTCACATATCTCCTTTGCAATTAGAAGTAGAAAAAGACTAAGTGGAGCAGTTGAAGATGAATGGCAAAGTTAATTAACGTTAGATTAAACCGAGCATTAATAAGAGACTTTGTCTCAGATGATTCTGATTATCCTTTTTATTTATACGATGTTCCCCCCCCCTCTCTCTCTCTCTCTCTTTCTCTTCGTGTTACAATACTCGCACGCATATACTCGCACACCTAGCGTGGACAAGAGCAAGATACGAAACGAGAAAAAAAAAAAAGAACGAAGACTCGTTAATATAAAGTAACGATTGCGTTTCGGATCGCCATCCGCCGAAGCTTTTCACCGCGCCAGATAAACGCGTGTTTCATTAAACGAGACGCATTTATCGGCCAGCGTCGTGCGCATGTTCGCAATTAATATCGGCATATTGTGCGCGCTGGCACGCAGATAAATTGCAACAGCCGGGATAATCGAAGCGCGTCCCCTCTCGTAGGCGCGTTCGAGCCACGAACCGTTTTTTGGAGGTCCGAAAAATTCGCGCCGATTGGCTCACAAAAGCCTCGTAGTATCTTCCCTGTTGTTTGATTTTTGGTCATGAACGTAAAACTTCCAATGTAAAATATTTCACCGAATAAATGATAAATGCTTCGATAACAAACTTCCTCAACTTTTATCAGAAAAATTTCTATGCCAAGTACAGCTATCTTGACACGTAAGTGAATACAAAGGAGAAAAAAAAGAACAGAAAGAAGTTCACATTCTTATGATATCTGTTAAGAGAAAATTCTTACACAAAATGAAGTTCTGAGAACAGACTTTTCTCTTCTGAAGTTTCACAGAAAAAAAAGTCTCACGAGATCTGTAAAAAGAGTTGTCTCTTTTTTTCCGTTAGAGAAGACCTTTTTAGAACGGCATTCACACAGGATCGGTTGGATTTTATATTTAAGATCGTCTTATTTTATACGTATGCCCTGTACACGTAGGTACGTGCCACTCACATACAAGCAGCACCGACGACCGTGAATACCGCCCTTAATCACTTCCTTCACACCATCTCACGCCCCTGCAACGCTGAAGAGCAATAAAGAATCTCAGGTCTGTTCTACGATATAAGTCGAATATCGTTAAAGATGTGTTTCGATAAGATTCGCGACACCTGACAATAATTGTGCGACTTTTTGTAGAGAGAACGAGTCTTATCTTTGTGGAAGCGCGCGCAATTATTGTATACATAAACAACATTACCCATTGAATCTATAAAGTTTCCATTCCGAAATTCTCTACCGCAAATTATCCTCGCAGACGAGATTCAGCGTATTCATCGCTCGATAATTCTCCGCGAAAGGAACAAAGGGAGACTTTGATGAAACAAGAGAAGGGCTTCCCGCTGCTCTCAGCGTGGGGAATTGAGATATTTTCTGTCATGGGACTCGCTTTCTGTCAATGAACAAGACAGAGAATGGCAGATTAGGGTTGTGATAATTAGATGGAATCTTCAGCTGCATTATGTCCCGCGGGAATGTTATTCGATTCGGAATATCTAGTGTTTTGACAAAGCAAAGCCGCTGTCAAAACTCTCTGTCAATATGTCGGGAAGAAAAACAACGTGTGTGATACAACAAGTGTTGTTGACAACACGAGAGAACGCTTCTAGAATGCGAGCCTTGAAAAATGCAAAAGATACTGTGAACGCGGCCTAACCATATGTCGTGCGCTAATGAACGAGGATGCTACGTGTGCATTAACGTTCCCGTGTGAGATCTTTCCGCGAGCGATGCACGGTAAATTGTATCGCGATCGCACTCTCGAACACGCTCCTCGAACGAGCGCGCCTGCTTAGGAACTGAATAGCACGAATGAATAATCACGAATAAATTAGCGCTCACAATTAATTTTTGCGTGTAATAATTATCGTCAATATTATAAGTGCTGATTAATTCGTGTTCTCGGCACACGTAACACATGCCGAGTTCGATTGATATAAATAGAGTGTTCGAAAGTACATTGTTTGTGCAATTATTTGTGATCTCGAAAAAATTTATCTCCTTTTATTTATTTATTTTTTTTTTTTTTTTTTTGCAAAGACGCTCGCGTTGAATTTTTCTCAACGAAAGCCGTGATTGAACGCCGTTCTAAGTGGCACAGCCACGGTAGATTGAATTTGATAAGCGAGGTGCGACAGCGCATCCCTCGAGCACGCATTTTTCCCGTGTATGGTTCTCGACTAACTGAACTTCGCGCTTCAAGTGCTACTTTACACACGTTATGAGATTCTTGCTCGTGGTGCTCGCACCGTTACCTCTCCGTATGCGAGAAAACAAAAGGAGATGTATACAAAATTCTCTATTTATATTTATGTCCTTTGTAATTAAGATTCTATAAATATATACAGAAGATAAAATCAAGCTCACTTCGAGAAGTGCTTGAAAATAGTTTGCAACAACAGCTGTGTAAAGAAAAAAAGCAGTCACGTTTCTCATACAAATTAGTCGCATAATGTGTCGCATGAGATATCTAAAAGAATTCTCTTGAAGAAATAACAGTGAATGTATGTACACAGCGTGTTTCTCGTTCTGCTTCTAAGAAGCCGAATTATTGCTCCTATAATATACAATAATTTGTTCATTGAGCGAACATTATATCGAAGTAAAAGAATGTCTAACAAGCGAGAATTTGCCATATCGAGATGTAATTAAGATCGAAACGAGAAGAGACGGGGCGCGATGATGACGCAAACGCGGGAACAATAATTGCGATATTCTATTTCGAGCGCGTTGCAAAGACGCGAGAGCAAAAATGTGCTGATTCTTCTCATTACAAACGGATAAGAATCAATGCTAAAGTCAATAGCTCAACAGCTGCAACCGGGACGGATTATTAAGGATTATCGCTCCGATAACAGACGTTACGTTTCTTAAGTTAGCTAACTCCTCAAACAAAAACACATCCGCGCCTATACAAAAATTAAAGTGCTAATTGGGTGCAAAGTAGGTTTAAAAATTTGGTGATTCGCGAAAACTCGACTCGTTTTTTGGCAGACAATTAAAATTAAAGCGCTGAAGTATTTTCACAATTAGGACCTTTTTTTTTTTTTTTGAAAAACTTTACTTTTTTCCGTACTTCTTGTTTGCAACGATAAAAAACCAGCTGCAAATTTTTCGCTTTGAGCTTCTTCGTTTGCCGTTCCGTTCGAGATATAAAGAGAGGCGTCTCGCGGAAGAAATCGATCGATTCGCGGTGCACGACTTGATCTGGTCACGGGCGAAGTGCAATCGGTTGCATACGCTGTTTATACGGTGAGGTGCCATAAATCGCGCGCTGCGAGCGAAACGCGAGGCCGAAAAAGCAAGCGAGGCCGGTCGGCCGGCCGGCTTTTTCTCGTCCGCGCGAGACGAGACGAGACGCGCGCGAGACTCGCGCGACTACGACGACGATGATGACCTCCACGCTCTAAGTGACACGTAATTCCGCGCGCTCGGTGTTCGTTCGCTCCGCGCACAACTGCGCGAACGAACAGTTGCGCTCGCGCTGCGCAAAAACAAGATATACACTAATTATCGCGCGAGTGGCGCACGATGTAAATCTCGCTCGGCATTAGATTATCAGCATATCTCGAAATATTCGCGATATCTGAACACGGAAACGAAGCACATTGGACTGAACTTCCAAAAGTTATAAAAAAAAAACTGCTTCGCACGCAAACTAAAAAATTTCGACACGTACGACAAAAAATCAATATTTGCAAAAATCTTTTCTAGTTGTACTGATATTGATAGGATACAGAGCGACCGCAACTTTCGATCTCTTAAATTTTCTTTTTTTTTTTTTTTTAGTAGTTCTTTCTTTCTCAAGTCGAAGGGAAGGAGCGGATACATTCATCACGCTCCGCCGAACAGAAGGACACGCAAGTAATACATTTTCTTGGAAGAGAAGTTGACTCCTTCAAAAAATCAATAATGCAAAAATTTCTACGAAAGTGGAAATAGAAGACGCACTAAATTATGCCCAACGACAGACTGTCTACTACAAATTTCACCAATTGTCGTGTGACGCGCAAACAAAGAGGATTGGATTCCGCTGAAAGAAACATTTGAAAACAAATAAACCAACAAATAAACTTTCCGTTTTATCCATCGACACCAATACAAAATTTCATTCACGAAAGAATCTTTTTTCGTTTCTAAAAGTTATTAGCCGCAACTGTACTTTTTTTTTTTTTTTTGCGCGAATTCACAGCTGTTTTCTGTTACGTGTGTAATCTTTTTGGAAGTTCAACGTGTGTGTTAATTAGCTAAGCAAGGCCATCTGACGGAACTTACTCGAATCAGCTGCTAGACATTATAGAGGAAATTCAAGAGCAACGAGTTTACGATAATCGAACAATCGATAACTGCACGTTCGCATAATCTCCTTCATTTCCTCTCAGATTATGCTATACGATAAACCGAGTTTACTAATCACGTTATCTGAGATTTACGTGTATTTAAAGTAACAATAACACGTTGAATTACAGCGCCTCTATGAGGTAGAAAATTGATGGTATCAAAAACTTGTATACCGAAGTTTCAAGCACTCGTACGAGTAGCGCGCACAAAAAAACATGGAACAAAAGGTCATACCTGAGGTCTAAATTCGAATAAAATAGCGTACATTGTGTTATATAATTGTAAAATATTATGATAATAAACGAAGAGAACAAGCGCGTTTTAATTAAATCAATTTTTAACTGTTGTAATTTTTAAAGTTATTTAAAATGGCAACTCTTCTTGTTTATATTGTCTCAATATTTTAATTATAAAAGCACAGAAAAAATAGACAGCTTGTGGTAAATAAAAATGTAATCTATCAAGCAAATAACTTTTCATGTATTTACATTTAATTTAAACATTCTTTGTTTGCGACACGAGGCCACGTTGGATCGCTTTCAATTATAAATTTTCAAGCCCCCCCAGCTTATAAACGTAAACTTTTCGCGCATTCGTCCTTCCCTCCCGTACATCGCTTCTTCGCAGAATTTATCAGAATAAAACCGCTCTCTGTCTCGATACCAATATAGAGACCAAATTAAATACGTATTAAGTTTCTAAATATTTTTTTTTCTTTCAGAAAAACATAGATTTTCTTGAAACATCGCGAAATTTGTCGCAATTAAAAGTTTCACAAATTAAAATTAACAGGAACAACAAATTTTGTCATAAATTGAATATAAAAAAACGTTCAATCCTTTAGATGTCGACTATCATGAAAACTAGAGTAAAAATTAAAATTTTTTATTATTGTATTCAATTTTCAGCATATTAAATTTAACAGAAATTAGTTAAACTTATTACCGAAGCATTTTCGCTGTTGACCAGTTATAATCAGATTACTTTAGAAAATGGGTTTTCGCCAGAGAGATGTATTTTCGAACGATGCAAAAATTGAGGGATGGATTTTGTACGGAACCGGTACGTCGAACTTTAAATGTGCGCATTTCTTGCGGGGTGAAAAGTAGAATTGGCCACTTAAGCTCAATGCATGTTGAATATATATAAGACTCATTGTGCTACACTGTGATGTGATGTTCCCCCGTGCCTCGCGCGAGCGCGATGTGATGTTCTCCCCCGCGCGAGCGCGCGCACGACATCGCTGTCTGGTTTTACATTGTCCGCGATAGAGAGGGAGACTTACGTTGCAGAATTAACAAAAAAAAAAAGAGTTTCTCATTCAGAAATCTACTGGAAGGAACTCTTGCAATTTGTCTCGACTGTGTGCTTTTGCAATTTTACTCACACACGTGAATGTACTAATTCCGCGCTATATTATATATATTTGGTCCTTTCATATTTTATTTAAAAAAAAAAACAAATTTGCAAAACAGGCTGATCGCTTTTGTGATTCAAAGCTGAAATTTCTGCTCGTATATTTTATTATCGATGATATCACACGCCGTTCCCCTCATGGCAATTTTTTTTCTTTGCATCTAATTATTGTATCCTGTACCCTTCTGCAAACCCCAAAACGGGATGACCGTAAACGGTCGGCCGTGCAAATGTCGTGTGCGTCGCACACGGATCGAATAGCAAGAGAAAGAGATAGAGAGAGAGAGAGAGAGAAAGAGAAAGAGAGATTAACTTGACCTGCCCCAAAATCGAGGCAAGATACGGTCACGCGCGAATACAAATGGACGCCGACGAACCGACAAGGCGGGGACGCGTCCTTTCGCCGTCGCCATTAGCTGTTGATGAAATTTCACTCCATCCGGTGCGAAGTGTCGTCCACAGCCATATCCCGTCGGCTCCAGTTACTGACATTGCGATTTTCAGCTACATTTGTTACATACCTCCAAATAACATGACACTTCTCTGGAAGTTCCAATAAACCTTCCAGAGAAGATCCAAAAAAAAGTTCTTTTGTGTTTCCAGTAAAAAAACACGCGCTATAAATCGTTTCTAAACGAGAGCTAAATTGTTGCGCGAATGCAAAATTAATTGCTTTCGATCAACTTCTAGTCTCTTTTCTTTATCCGCAAAGAAATTTTGCTGTAATACAAAGAAGATCCTTCGTCGGTTTCTTAAAATTAATAACGCACATCATTTATTTCTTTGCGCGATCTAAATGTCTTCAACGCGTGTAAATTTTTGTTAACAAACGAGAGTTCGATCGCTGTTATCTTCTCTGCTTTTTTGCGGACACCCTGTATACGTCGGTCGCACGCACGAAAGTAGGTGACTGGCTGGATATTGCGCTGCTGGGCGGCGCTGGCGGCCGCGGCCGCTGCCGCCATCGCCGTATCAAGCCGGATTCACACGCAGATGCCGCGCGAAATGACCTTCCGGCCCCCGCGCGCATTCGCGGCCCCGCAAATCACCGCCGCTCGCCCGCCTAAGTCGCGGGTAACGACGCCGCCCGCTTCGCCTGGAACACCGTGGAGCTTTTGTCTCTTTACCGCACGCGATCCTGCGCTAAACGTCACTGATGCTCTTCCGTTAGGGGAGGAGAAGACACACGGTCTAGGAATATTGAAACTGTCTGTAATAAAGGGATGAGCAACCATATAAACTGATACACCCGAACGTTTACATAATAACAAATATGTCAAGTAGATACGGGGGTGTTATTATGTCTTATGAGATAAATTAATAAAGAGATAGACTTTTTTTTTTGCACACATTGCAAGTTTTGCGGGAAGTCCGTGATGACGTACGTGTGAAGCAAAATATTTAACGAGAAAACTTTGACAGAATGCAGTTGCATCACACCTTATTCTAGGGTTAATTGAGAGAAGACCGACACTTTAGCACTAAATGGATTTATTGAATTATTTTCATAAGCCGGCGATTTAAACGCGACCTTTGATTCAGACGCCAGAGAGCCTCTGAGTAATCTTTTTATTATCAGTCCAAGTGTTGGCGTTATATGTGCATTCATCATCTTCGAAAAAACAATAGACGATTCAAACAAACATCGATCGATCTCTCGGGAAAATTTCTTCTTAAATTTCTTCTTCGGAAGAAAAAAAAGTGTTCGACGCATTGCAATATATTACTCGAAACAACGATTAGATCTGCAAATTACGGAAAAAAGGACTTCGAGAGATAACTCTCTCATTATCACAGAACATGAGAATCTCACAATAAAAACAATGCGTGACTTGAAAACACACATATAAAAAGAGAGAGAAAGAGATTTAAAAGAATATATTATTTTAATATGGACCAAGGGAACCACACATATGAGCCGCCCGCATTTCCATCAACTACCCACCGCGACCTTCTCTCCCTCTCTCGTCAGCTGCGCACACAACCCCCGGTTGACCTCCCCCGCGCCGCCATCATGGCGTTCGCCATCCTCCTCGCCGCGTGACTCCCCGGGAACCTCGCCTATACTAAACAGCGTGGCGTCACGGTCGCAGCTTGCGACCTTTTGGGAACTTGCGAAACGTGACGTGCTCCTCCTCCGCCGCCGCCGCCGCCGCCGCCGCCGCCGCCACCAGCGGGAGATCGATACGCCGGCGCTCGCGGACACACCGCAACACCCGGTGGGTCCTTTCGTCCTAGTCAAGCGCAACCTGACGACGACGACGTCGACAACCGTCGTCGCTGGTGCTGGCGCTAGCGTCGACGACGACGACGCCGACGCCGACGCCGTCGTTGGTATGCGTGAACGTATCGACCGGTCGCTCTCTTCGGCGGCAAAGAACGAGCGCCAGTCGAGGACGGGGGTCAAGGTCGCCGCGGATGTACCACGCCTCTGCCTCCGCCGTCGACGAAGTCGTCGGCCACGTGCGATGACATTTTTCCGTCGAGCTTCTCTTTTTCTCTGTGTTTTCATCCTTCTTCCCTTATTTTTTTTTTATTTTTCTTTTAGCGGCCTTGTCGCTCGTTGAGATTTGATCCCGTTGAGATCAAAAACTCTTGCTCTTAACGCGAGATTTCTACTCACTAGAGAGAAACTGCGAAACGATGACATATATCGCGCATTTATTAATTAACTATTTTCATCGACGCTCTTGCAGATCTTTCTGTCTACAGACATCCATTTTATCTGTATAGAGTGAATTGCATTTTGTGCATGCGATTATACGCGTTCAATATTATCTCTTATCTTTGTATAAATAAAATTAAACACGAAATAAAACAGGTTGGATTAATTATTACGCGTTAATTAGCAATAAAACGAAGTACTGTTAGATGGATTTATTTCCGTGCGATTTGATCTCTTTTTTTTTCTTTTTTCCCCTCATCGACGGAATGAATTCGTCGACTTCCACGACCGCGCTCCGCTAAGCGCAAGAGGATGCCACTAATTAAATTCTTGGACACTGGCGCCTGGAGGAACGAGCGAGAACCGTGTATATATGCTATACGTTACCATCGCGTCGTCTCTCTCACGAGGCTCGTTAACTCCGCTGAGGTTTCATCGATGCCGAGGGAAGAAGGAAGTACCTAACGACGTTGTCATATTCCAGAGCTAGACTCTGCGACGGAACTCTCCTACATCACGCGAGGAAGTGGCGGGGAATTTTTTAACAGGACGTTCCTAATCGGCAAGGAAATAAGAGCAATGCAAACTTGATGAACGACGCGCGAGTATCCGTGGTTAGTTTTTCACGAACGTTTTTTTTTTTTTTTTTTTTTTTTTTTTTTTTAAATGCCCCAAGATGCGAATAAATTTAAGTGACAAATTTATACACTTTAATTTATACACTCTATTTTGTGATTGATATTATAATTTTTAACGTATATTTTAACGCAATAAGTTTTGATTCAATCAAAAGGACTTTATTGAAATAATGAGTAGTATACGTGAAACACAACGGGATTGCATGCAACATATGTAGACAATTAATAGTGTTGCGTTATCTAATAGCAGTTCACCGGTTAATTAGATTATGACGCAGCGATATATTCGTTGCGAATAATGCGCGCGATTCTATTAGATATAAAGGTGCGTCATTAATCAGACGGCATGACATAGAAGTTAGAAAAACTGGAAGCTCATTATACACAAGCAATCACACACACACACACACACACACACACAACTTGATAAAAAAATAAATACATAAATTATATGTTTCTAGCTTTTTTCTATAATTATTATTATTATTCTCAGTAGTCCGAGAATAAATTTTCCTTCTAAATTTTTTCGTTACACATGCGTGCGTATATTTCATATTTGCACGCATAAATTCCTCCTTCGCGTATAAAGTAAATTTTACGAATATGTACAATTAAAATAATTTTAAATTAATCAATACAACAACTAACGTTAATAATAATAACGAACGCACGAATACAAAAGCCTTCAAACGATAAAAGTGACGATACCGATTTTGTTGCGCGGTTTTTTTTTGTCGTCTAATACAACGTGTGTCTACGATTTGGTGAAGTGACTATCGTCTCAAACCTTGACCCATAATGTCGATTGTACGGCTACGTCATACGGAACGTCGACCAGTACGAGAGCGATATATCCTCTTCTCTCGTCATAGTTCGACAAAGATATTTCCAAACGCACTGCGTGTGTTGATAACCTTTCAATCTATCTAATCCGGCCTTGTCTTCGCATACGTTTTGAAACTAACGATTTGGCGATTTAAATTCATTTCGTAAGACGTCTCTGAATGTTTTCAATTACGGCGTTCGCAAAAAAATATTAGAGATTCAAATTATAGAAGATATTTTTATATCTAAAAAAAACGTGGCTTTCAACTGTTAGATTGCAAGCGCTTCAAACTGATAATTAATAAATGATTTTTTACTAAGAAAAAATTAATAACTGCTCGTAATGTTACTGACAGTTCAATAACATGCGAAAGAATATTTTTAGAGGTTGCAATCTCTTCTTGCAACTTTCAAGTGACCCGTAGAGGCTTAGAAAAATATCGCGAGTATCTTTTTTATTGTTCGCATTTCATACCGAGAATATATGCGAATAAAAATCGTAAAGTATCAAGAATATCTCTCTTTTAAATGTATATATTCTCTTTTTTAAAAATGCGTCTTTTCGCAATATAAAAATTCTTCTATCTTTCTCCATAAATACTTTTTCCCGATCACCGAATTGCTTTTCTAATAAAATAAAATAAAAAAAACAATTACAAACTCTTAACTTAAATTCTCAAATTCTCTCATTGTTGCCGTCTATTCATCAAATATTGATCGCAAACACAACGAACGAAGTTGCTCTCGCAAATGGCACGTGATTCTATAGGTATCGATTTTCTTTTTATTTCGACAGTAAGAGAAGAAGGAGAGAGGGAGGGAGGGAGGGAGGGAGGGAGAGAGAGAGAGAGAGAGAGCAAGTGCAAGTGCGCTGGCTTTGGACGTATGCCACGAGACTCATAAAAATATCGTCCTCACGTCACGGGCTCACATCCCGCTAGTTTGTCCATCCTACCGTTCTCTTCGTGTCCTCTCGCAATTTCGATCGGGAGGAAAAAAAATCAGGGAGCAAAGCAAAAAAGAGCACGGTATTTCTGCGAATCCACCCGCTTTTCGCGGCCAGACGGATGGCAACGGAGACGGATAATTAAACCGAGGCGTGATTAGATCTCGCCCCGCTAATGACGCTCTCCCTTAATATCGAGAAGTATTCGGCGCGATTTTAATCACTGTTTAAATAAGGATATATAGAATGTAAAATCTAAATAAAATATAATATGTGTAATGTAGAAAGCAGAAAAAATATAAACAAGGAAATAGAATAGGTATATGAGATACAGAATTTAAGATTCTGTAAATATATCTCTTGTCTTAGATACACGTAATAAATGCAAAACGTATGTATACACGACATAATGCAAGTTTTCAAAATTTAAAAACACGTCCACTAAATTGTATTAGCATTACAAAACAATCTGCAAATAACAAGACGAATTTTTTCTTTACTTTCAAATACCGAGACATCTCTTTGTTATGTCACGTTAGAAAATTTTGTTCAGAAAAAATAACCTTTTTTCTTTAAAATTCTTATTTCTTCACAGTTGTCTGTCTCGTTAAGATAAATGCTCTTTCTCTTTTTCTCTCTCTCTCTCTCTCTCTCTCTCTCTCTTTCTCTTTCTTCCTCTCAAGAGTCTCTCTTGACAACACGTCGCGAGATACGCAAACGGAAAACGAGCGCCGTAATAGTTAGGCTCGTGAGCTTGTGTAACGTCGTCATTTCCATGGCCATCCTTCGTCGTCACGTAACTTTCTAAACAAAACTACTCTATCGCTGCCACCGACTCGCCGTATACTACAACGCTCGTCTCTCTCCCTGCACCGTCCGATTCGGAATTTACAAGCGCCCGCTGCGCCGTTATCATACGGGACCGGTCGATATTCCTCCGAGCTATACGAGATTCGACACTCATTGGCGAGCGCGCCGCCTCGACGCTATTCAAACGTTCGACTAAGTCCGAGTTTTCGACTTTCACTTGGACTTCGACGGTCGTGTAATGAAAATAGCCTAGATTTAAAAAGCGGAGAAAAAAGTTTTCGACAAGTCCGTGATACAAATTGCCGTGGCAGAAGTTTCTCCATATCTTTTTCAACTATTATATAAATCTTTGATACAAAAACTTTTCGAACTTTTTATTTAACAATAAAAGAGAGTTGCGAGAGTTATAAAATAAATTACAAAATAAAATCAAAAACTTACATACAAACTTTCTATCGCGATCACAAAGCGCTCGTTATCGTTACATCAACTGATTTTCTTGAGAAGGGAGCAACGCCAAGAGAACGGACGTTTTATACGTCGTAAATATCGATAACTGTACAAGTCTCGGAATTACGACAACGCCGGCGTTAGTCGGGAAAAAGAAACTTTATTTTCGGCCAGTCACGCCAGGCTCTGCTTGTTTCGCTCAATTTCGTCGCGTCGCGCGTAAGTCGCAAACCAAACGGCCGCGGTTCTCGGCCATCAGAAAGTAATG
Source organism: Pseudomyrmex pallidus (assembly GCA_014825455.1). NCBI lineage: Eukaryota > Metazoa > Arthropoda > Insecta > Hymenoptera > Formicidae > Pseudomyrmex > Pseudomyrmex pallidus. The sequence goes on from QVNV01012308.1 coordinate 29,504, forward strand.
AAGGACACCGAAAAGGGTAATGCACGACGGCGCGAACGAAAGAACGAACGATATAAATCCGATAGCAACGGTGTCGCTGGAATCTCGCCAACACGGACATCCAAGAGACTCGAATTCGTGTCTGGCACACGCGAGCGACGCGCTCTCGTACATGGGATTCGCCATGAATAAACAAATAAATAATTGTTATAGGGTACATACGCATTGGAGAAAGGATAACAATCGGGGGAAAAAATTGAGAGAAATGAGAAAGTGTGTAATAAAAAGAATTAAGTCACTTCGAAAGTGAGATGTCGATTTCTTTTTTGAGATAAAATATTTGAATATCTGCAAGACAATAACGTTGAAACGTTAATATTTCCACGTTCTTATATCAGTTTTATTTTTTTATTGCAGTATATAAAACGTTAATTCTTTCTACAACAGAATTTTGTTACCGAAATGCGGCACTCCGCATAAATAAAGCAAGACAATACTTCATGATTGATCTACAGAGAAACGTCTCGGTTCTTTATTTCCGCGATAACACGCAAACAGTGGTGCGTTCGATAAGCGAGTATTCGAGACACCAACTAACAAACGGGTGACCCACTTAATCGATCGTCGAATCGGGACTGATCTAATTAAGATTAGAGCTTTTCGCTTTCGGATTTCGGATTATCCTTGCCCGGCTCGCGACTATTTTCTCAGGTGGCCTCTATTCAATTAGAACAACGGCCTGCACGTGACGGAATATTGATGATATTGCGTTACGGTGCTCTAGGGTCGATATAACGGGGCGCGTACTCGAAGACGGAGAATGAGAAAAAATATTTCCACTGACGATGGATGACGTTCTTTTTGATTACATATCGGTGTCGAAGGTCACCGCGGTATATTCTGATAAAAACCCTCGGTTCTCTCCCGCGACGCTTCTCGCGTTTCACGGTTTTTCCGAAAATATAATCCCATTTCGATATTTCACGTAACACAAACCGTCAGACAGCAAAACCGTTTGCAAACACTTTTGTTTGTAAACACTTTGGTAAACACAGAACTGTTTGTATCCCGGCCATTAATATCTAAAAGACATAAAAAACTATTTTACATGTGTAATATAAAACTAAATATCTTTGTGTGAAACCTCTAAAACAGATAAAAATACAATATGTCTGTCAAATAAAAATATTTACGACCGATTCACGCTGCCACATATATCGAGAGATGACGGGAACCTCGCGGCTTATCAGTAAAATGCAGCGAGGAGCAAGATCTGTTACAAGCTGCGCCAGATGTGTTAAGAGCCTCCCTCCCTCATTCTCGTGTGCGATTTGCGCTGCTCGCACAATAATACTTTTACAACTCTTCTTTTCTCACCTTAGCGCGGCGCAACGGGGCGCGCAAAGTGTTCGCCTGAGAAAACGCCCGGCGTGCCACGATGCAGTCTTGAATTTTTTAAATCAATCTTTTCCTCGCCTCGATAGCGCTTCTCCGGCCGTCCCGCGGCGAGCCGGAACGCCGTACGAAACGGGACAAGAACTTGTTCAAAGAATGACTTGTTTCCTTTGCGAAAAAATAGAGCCGCGCGAGAGTAAACAAACCGTTGAAGGTATATATACACGCCTGTATAACTTATCCTATAAATTGCGATAAAAGACCTTATTTCGTCTTATTTTTCAAACCAGATTTTTTCCAAGCCTGCTTGTAAGTGTAAACACAACATAACAAAGCAAAATTATGTATTGTTATGCGCACAGTCGATGAGTAAATTTGATAATTATTATATTTGTGAACTATTTTTTTTTTTCGCAGAGAAAATTCTTGTCTTAATACAGCTGTTTCATTTCGTTTTATCAAAAACGAGTTTGGATAATTATATTTTGTTTAATTTTTGAACGGAAAATTGTTTATACAAGAAAATTGTTTTAACACTTTGCTGGAATCGACAATTAAGAACAAAAAGAAGATCGATATATTGATATGCGATATTATGATGTTTGCATAGAAAAAATCTTATTCCTGCTCAAAACGCTACTTACGGCCAATTTTTTCACTTCTCGATAACTTTATCCTCCGGATATATTGATATATACAGATATATAAAAATGTACCAATTCTGGATGAAAAAATTGGGTGTTAGTATAGTAGTACTACGTACTATTGCAACAGAAATATTTTGTATCGACGCGCGATCTACGTTAAATTTTTAATATTGCATAAAAAAATTTATTTAGTTTGTTAAAGATTTAACAAATAGCGTTTAACTTGGCAAATGAGAAGCTCGACTTTTTGCGTGAAATACTCGTATTTATATGCTGACTTATTCACAGTATCCTATATCTCGAAAAACTTATTTTATTGCGCGTAAACTTGGCGCGAAACACTGTCGTGCCTCTTGATATGTGTATTATAATTTTTTCTCAAAAATTTGTTTCGCAAATAATACGTACATATATCTAATCCGTAAAGTTTCAGTCACATTTTTCCCGTACACATTATTCAGAACCCGATATAAGAACTAATATATCCGCGCATTTGTTAATTCTACACCGACAGACTATTCATCGAGTGCTTTTTTTATTTATTTTTTTTATTTTTTATATCGCCATTCGGTCGATTTAAGAGGAAAGATCGTGCGGCCGGTCCACGTTCCGTGCCGACTGGTTCCGTGAGAAGTTCCAGGTTCCTACTCCTTCTCTCCTTCTTCTTCCCTCTCCCAACCTTCGTCAATCATCTTTCTCTTCGGACTCGTTGCCTTCCCTCTCATTCTTGCTCGTTTCCTCTGCTCTCCTCTTCCGACGTGCGGTTTTGTTCTCCGTCTTCGTGACGACCGAGCGTCGTAGACGCGAGTTAAAGCACAGGTAGTTTCCTCGGACGACGATCGTCATCGTCGTCGCAATGATGCTTAATGAAATGTGAACGGCGCCGCGTTTCACGGCGACCTTCGGCACCACTGTCGTGTTCATGCACGCTCTCTTTTTTTTTCTCTCTTTCTCTCTCTCTTTCTCTCTTTTTTACGCGCACGTTTTGTCCCCCGCTGCGCGCGGATGCGCGCGCGATCGCGCACAATGGCCCCGGCGGCAGTAAGACCCGGGATTTTATGCTCGGTCGCGGGTAAAGCGCGGTAGCCACCCGGTAGCGGAATTGATAAGCAAGCAAGCTCGTTGGCGGCGGCGTGTCGCCGGAATCTCGGAGCGGAACAACAGATACAAGCGACGATCGAAATTATCTTCGGCGTAACACAACGTTTCGCGAGGTCCGGTTCTCGTGCGTACAAAACTAACGTGTGTGTGTGTGTGTGTCGAGATAACGAACAGAACAAATTAACTTTTATAGAGTAATTATACGAATCTTTACCGCGCCAAAATATAATCTTTCGTGTAAATTATTCTTCGGGAAATATACTCGATGCAAAGACAAAAGTCAAACTGAAAAGTTTCGAGATAATCTCATTTTTTTTCTCTCCACCGAGAAAAAGAATTTCTTTACCGTTTGTTTCTTGTATCAACAATAGCGTCCTCGTTCCCGTTTTCCTATATTCACCGTTTTGCGATAAGGACAAGACTCGGAGAATATAATCTCTCTCAGGAATACCGAGATACGTACTTTAAAATGACTTGAAAAGCTGATATAGTTGAACACAACTTTCGAATATTAAGGCTTCTCTCGAGTGTAATCAACTGTTACAACCCGTCGTGTACTGATAATGAGCGTATCAGAGCGTCCTGAAATCTAGAGGTTTTGTTTGAAAAACGACGGCGCAAACTGCAACGAGCTGCTGTAAGCTGGTATAAATTGCACATCAATGTCACGCATCGCAAACAGCCACGCACACCGCCGATTAAACATATCTTTGCGTTATATAGTAAAGCGCGCGGAGAGGCAACTAAAAATAACGTATTTACGACAACCATTGATATCGCGCTGCTGCTGGCCTCCTCGACTCCTCTCTGTCTCTCTCCTCAGCGAGCTTTATTCCGAGTTGCACTTATATTTTAGGCTGCACAAAATTCCGATCAACTTGTGTGTTATTGTAAATTTATCATACACGAACTTTGGGATTAAAAAAAATCTGATTGCGTGCAAAAATACATGATACTCCGCGTTCGAACACAAGCGATATACCGAAATACTCGAAATTATCGCAAACGTGACTCGCAGTGGACACGATTACGTATATTGCAAGAAGCGGAAAATTACTTTGTATAACAAGTATTATATACTCTGAAGTATTATATGAGATGAAAAAAGTTTGCGCGGTGAACTCTAGAGAGTCCTACGATAGAGAAAAAACTTTTAAACTGTCAATCTTCTCCCCTTTTTGCGGGGTTTATAATTTATCCAAATTATAAAAGCTGATAGATTGGACTGTTCGAATAAACATTTCAGTGTTGCTTAATGAATTTGTATTTTGTAAAATTTGTACGTACGTACAATCAGTTTCGGAATTTCCGTCTGTAACAATTTACATTTTACATTTGTGTTTTGTGTGTTTCGGAACATCGGTAATAAATAAATCATGATTGCAAACTGTCGTCACCTACTCGTTCAGTTCGTTTACCACGAAATGTCATAAGTGTTCTCTCATAATCGATCGAATACTTGAAAAACGTTTTAGTCATTGTTTAGTCAGTTGCGTAACTCGAAGTAACTTTCTTCTTTTTCCTTAACCGTCTCTTTTTTTTTGTTGAAAAAAACACAGCTCTTATCAGATGTGACTTTGCTCCAGTGTGAGTGCGACATTATTACCGGAGAGGTTTTTTCGCGGAAAGGTCTTTAACCGATTTCATTTATTTATCAACCTCTAACAGGGGATCTTTCTGATTATTCTTATCATTTACGGCGAAATGTGTCTCGGTGAAAAACAAAAATTTTTCTGGCACACAAGCTTGCGAAGAGCGAAAACGCGACTTTTTCTCTCTCTCTCGGAAACTTCGCTTGCTGCGTTCTACTTGTATTTCGCTCAACATTTCGCTAAATGCAATTAGTGAACACGTTAAGCGCTAGAAATAAACTCTCTCTCTAACCATAGAAATATTCTAGTCTGCGAGGGAAAATCCTCGCTCTTTGCAAAATTGTAATATTTACTAAACGCGACACAGACAGACGCTATTAATTTTATTTGTACTTCACACATGCAACCACGAATTGTCAAAAATATTAATGAGTCTCGTGTAACAATAATTAATATCGAGATGTTCATAATTAACATCTAGTTTTTTTTTTTTTTTATTATTACTTTGTTTTGAGGTAGAAGCAAATATTTTTCATTAAAATTTGTACCGGCGTGTGCGTTTATGTGTGGAGTGTGTGCAACAAAGGGTTAAAAATATTCCGCGGAATTACGCACAATTGCCACACTCGTCCCAAGAATTTAATGCATCGAAACGAGAAGCGCGCGGTTTTATCAGAGAATGATAAATTGAAGCAGATAAGTTCGCTCGCGCAGAGTTCTTCATTATGTATACACATATACTATATATATATAAGCTGCGTGTAGCCCGAAGAGAGTTGTAATATTCTGAGAGAAAGAGAAAGAAAGAGAGAGAGATGAGATCGGGAGAGAATAGGTTGCGCCAGGCTCCATAAGTCGGCGCAACTTGATGAAGTATAATTGGCGGCAGTATGATTGGTTTTCTAACCTTTCACTAATGTGAATGATTAGAGAATAGATAAATGAAACGCGCCACAGACGTTCGCGCGCGAGTCTCTGTTTCGCGCAAGCGAGATTATACGACTTGTAAGAAGTTTCCGTCTCGCGCGCACGCAGCGAGCGTATTTCAGTCCGTGTTTAACATCGAGTATCGATAAGACGTTAACTTTCGCCTGGCTCGACAATAAACGCGAACGTCGACGAGAAGCATTGCCGATTGATGAACATGTCAGAATGAAATTAAAAGATACATTTTAATGACCGCTTTGTCAAAGTGTTTTTTCCCTCTTGTAACACAAGAGGCAAATGGCATAATGCATGAAAATTTCGATTTAATTTACAAGCAAGACGTCGTGTTTTTAATTATTTTATAAAGATATCAGTTAAACTAATCTCTCTATACGTTACTTTATGAAAATGAATATGACAAAGAGTCACATATGTAGATAACAACTCAATTAAAAAATGAAAAAAGTTATTAATTATGTAATGTATAAAGAGGTATTGAAAACATGCCGTAATTTAATTATCTCGCACGTGGTATTAATTAAAATGAAAAATGTAAAGTGTGCGAACTGAGGAATGTTAAAGCGTTGTATCTAAAAACCGACTTACAAAGACATAAATTATTACAGCAGAAAAAAATCCAGTTGGGGTTTCTCTACAAACACTTCACTCTAACGCTAGAAAATTATACCTATATTAAGTTAGCCTCTCCTTCATAAAAAAAAAACACATCCGAAAATTACACGTACGTTGCATTATCCAATCTATGTTTCTTTCTCTACAAAGATACCAAATTAAATGAGATGCTCAGCTATATAGTAATAAAGTGTCCACATCTATTTTATAAAAGCATCTGGGCGATAATGATATCGTCTCGCAACGCGTAATGCAAAAGAACCGTTTTATAGTTGTTACATAATTATCATCTATAATTCCGCCGATTCGAATGTAATTATCGAGAGACGATAACGTGAATGTATCCGATAATAATAAGCCGCGCGCGCGCGCGCGCGGATAGAAATAGCAGAAAACCGGTTGAATGTGCGACAACACACGCGAAGATTGTTTTAAGGAACGTGAGAAAACGTTTTTCTTTCTTTCTTTTTTTTTTTGACGGTTTGTTTGAGCTAAAAGTTACGCTAATTGTCTGTTTAAACGCGAATTTTCGCGCACGCCCGCATGTGCAAGCCGCGTGTTTTCCATTATCGGACGCGAACGTTAAAACAATTTACCGAACATCTTGTGCTCCCCCGTCGACAGAGTCACAGAGCGCGTGCAACAATAGTGTATATTCCGCGAAATTTCCCACTAAATCGAACCGAAGCGAAACACTCACTAGAGTTTTCAATTTAAAGTAGTCCCGCGCGCCGGCGGGCATTAGGTTCGAAATTAATCAAACGGAAAACCCGATTAAACCCCTCTCCCCTCACCCCTTTGGCCGCAATCCGACCTCGATTCGTCGCGAACCGCGAGTATTATGTGGGCCAGAAAACGTGGCCGAAATTTCCGTTGAATCGTTTCGCGGATCTCGAGCGGATAATGCGGCGTCGTTTTGTACGCGCGAAAATGGTGTATCATTTTCCTAATAGAAATGTATTCGGGAAAAACTGATCACCAGAAACTGGCCAGCTTTTCCTTTTCAAATCCTAGACAGCGATTTCAATTAAACATAAGAACAAATACTAGTTTTTGCCCGGAAAAAAATTTTAGCTACAATTTTCCAGTCATAAAACTTTTTTTTCAGATGAATTTTGATTGAAGAACAAATATAAAATGTCCACTTATATGTAAATATATTTATATGTAGCTAGTTATAATTCAGTATTTTTGTTTTTTCACAGAAATTAAACCCGAAATTGGCTGGTTTTACCGTTAAAACTGGCCAAACAAGCGTCGCCTAAACTCATCACTTTTTTCAGTCAGTAAAACTGACCGGTTACTGGCTAACAACCAGAAAAACTAGTCAATTATTGGTTTAATTTCTACTAGAATCTTTGATGTTTTAATGTCGGGGGAAATTTTTACGTCACTTTTGAAGGTCAATCCGCGCCGAAACGTTTGCAATCAGTTCGCAAATGTTGAGTTTTGCGATCGAACTTTATACACGGCGTGTTTTATCCGCGCGAGCGCGCTTTGTTCCACACATACACACACGCACACACTTACACACACAACAGATTTTATCGCGACGGTAGATCAGCGCGTAAACGAAACGAAGAACCGTTCGTGCCGCGCGGCGTCATCCGGCGGATCGGCGAGCGTACGTGTGAAATGGTTGAAACCTGATTTATGACGCGATTCGTAACGATCGCCGCGGCTCCGTGTGTCATTGTGTAATTACAGCGCCGGAGATTACGATGCGCTTTTAATTCCGCTGACAAACTTTCATCCCGCGTCCGTTAATTCGACCGCTCCGATCAGAAATAAACTAATTAAATTGAATTTAAAAAAAATTGGAACATAAAGATAAAAAACAAATTGTAAAAAAAATTAAGTTTTTAATTGAACAGCTGAGAGTCAAAAAAAAAAAAAATTAATTTTGAAAGTTGAACCAGCATCACGACGTATTTGTGTTTAATCTTTCTTAAGTAGATAAATTACATCGAAGTTAACGGTTTCGGAGAACCGAAGTGGCTTAATTTTCGGCGGCGCGTGTTTGAGATCTCTGACTTAATGAAAGTTTTTTATCGATTTTCGGGTTTTGTGTCCGCGATTCGAATGTAACGTAAAACTAGCGAAATCCGCGCGATTCCGCTACCATTATAATCCGCGAAATACGATCCCTTGGAAATATGCGAGCCAGCCACTTCCTCCGTAAAGCTCCTTAGGCGAAGGATTTAGGAAAGCACGTTCTTTCGGGACGAATCCTATCCCCGGGATGCAGGCACTTACTCTGATTGGATAAAAGCTAGAGGACGAGAGCGACGGGGATTAAACATACTTCTCTTACACGTGTTACATAATCCGGCGCACACCCGTCGTATAACCCGTATAATAGCGAGAATTTTCTGTAATAACGCGAAACGACGAGCGAGCGAGCGCGAGCGCGCACGAGAGTTTGTTATTTCTGCTGAATGTAGAAGTAAATTAACTCGGGATTCAAAACGTGTGCGGGGCACACGCGTAGACGGGCCAGTGACCACAAATGGATACTAAAATTTAATGTACCAACTACCTAGCTCGCGCGTTGCGGAGTATTAAAAGTGATAAATCTAATCGAGTGAGATTGCGAAAGCTAATGGATATAAATACAGGGAACAATAAGTCGGCCGATTACCGCAAAACTAAATAAATTGACAAATTGAAGAAACGATGCTGCGTATTATATCAACGATCAGGTATATGCAATATTTGTGTTTCGTAAAATAATATAAAATAAGTCGAGATATCAAAGACAATTGTGTTTATCCATAAATCTCTATATTTGAAATTTCGTTTACTTTTATTCTTCTTTTAAAAAAAAACTTTTCGCGCGCAAATGCGCACACGATAGAAACACACGAAGACCGGATCCTAAATACACGTAATCCGATAATAAATGACTCAAGCGTGCGCAAACAAAAGGAAACACCCAGAAAAGATACAAAGGGCACACATACAGCTCGCTTTCTTCGCACAATTCTTTTTTTTCTCTCTCTCTCTCTCTCTCTTTGTGTTTTCCTCCATCCTTTCTGCTTTGTTTTACCTCTCCGCGAGATAAGAAACGTGTCCACATACGGGACAACTCACCTGATAATCACCGATTACGTTGCCATTGTCATTATTTTTCTCCGTACAAAGAAATTTGTTTCTCGTAAATCGAGTCAAACAATTAAAACATTTAGCGAATTAATTGTCGACAGAAAAGAAACAACAAATATTATTCAAACGAGAGTGAGAACACATTCATTTATTTAAGCTGCATTTCATAAATAAATAATATCCACTCTAATTAGTTTTTTGCATCATGCGGAAAATTGTAAAAAAAATAATGTCAGATAGATATTTCAAGATATTCTCTTAATAATAAAAAAAATAATATTGATGTGCGATAGAATCAATTATGAAGTTATAAAATTCGCCTTCAGAACGCCCGCGGCGTTCTAACATTCATCAGAATTGTTTGCGAAACCGGTTAACGTTCTCGCGTGCAACGGTGCAGCGAGCGCGGTGCACGGAGATCGCGCGTAAGGAGAACAGCATAGAATAATAATAATTTCGCATCCGTACACGCGTTATAATCCCGACAACGCGCGTACACAGCAGCACAATTCTACAAACTTTCATTCGCGCGCGCGCCTTACGTTTAAATATCAACCGAGATGCTGGGGGGCGCGATAAGTTTCTTCTCAATATATAAAATATTACTCGTATATCGCGTTCGACGAGACCGGGCGCAGCGAAGTGACACGCCGCAAATCACATTGTATTGCCGCGTTACACCTGCGGATCCCCCGATCGAACAACCTGTTTCGTCGTCCTGCGCCCGACTTCCCGCATTCCCTCGTCGGTGCATTCTGCGATTTCGACATATTGATCGTGCTTGTATTCCCTTCCGAAAGCTACCGTATCGAGAGTAAGAATAGAAACTCGGTGCAGATTGTGAAACGAATTGAACTAGGATTGTGTTCAGTGGAAACGCGTGAGTATTGGATCTAAAAGAATTTGCGAACTTCTGCGGAAATTTATTTCCATGTACTTTCAAACACAAATTCAACAAAATGTTAATAAATTTTATTTCGAAGACCTGTCGCACAAGCCAAATCATTTTTTTTCCCCCCCCATTCACGTTTTCGAAAATTAACTTAAATTTAACATTGCGAGATGCAACACATCGCAAGGAATCGATTTCTGAACGTAGCGTTCGAAGCGTTTAATTAAATTTATACGTAGCTCGTAATTAAAAGTAGACTTGCGCATAAATATGTACTAACCGCCTCGCTTGAAAATTACATGTAAGTAGCGGTTTGCAGCCCATCATTAATTTCTTTTCTGTTTTTCCTTCTATAAGGCGCGCACACGGTTCACGCGAATGTAACGGAACTCAAATACATATTTTCAAAATCTATCGATATTTATTGAATTCGAAGCACACTTATCTCGATACGAGAGAGCTAAATTAGCCATCTTTTCTGACTACCGCGATGAGTTCCGATATTACGATGATTGCGCCGAACGCTTTGCAAACAGATCGAATGAAATACGATGAAACTTGTGTAATGAATTGGCTCGAAACTCGATCCTGTATCTACAGAGTCGGCGGTACATAAATCACTCTGTAAGACATGAGCGGCAATCCGTAGTAACGCCGAGTGAGTTTACTATTACGATTTGGTTCCTGCATTTATCGTCAACAGGTCGGACCGGCTTCCACAGTCGAATCGGAGAACGCGACGTTTTTTTTTTTTTTCTTTTTTTTTTTCGACACGAAGTCGACGAGAGACCGAAGAGTTTTACGTAAGAAGAGGGCGGACGTATGCACGCGTCAATGTTGCAAAGTAAGACGGTATCGAGTGTTGCGTTTCGCGGCGAGAAGTGACTGCGATATTCAACAGAGACTTGCAACATAATATTAACGCCTGATCACTTAGGGGGGAGCTACTACATATAAATCTGCCGGTAATTATATCCCGTATATCTGCCTTCACTGTTTCATTTTTTTTTTTTTTTTTTGTCAGCGTGCGTTTTCTACTTTTTTCGTTTTACGGCTTAACGAATCAATAGAACTTAGAGTGTGTTGTCTTAGTAATAAAGTCATTTATATTTATTTCACTTTAAATTTATCTTTTTTTTTTACAACGTATTTGTCGCCTCATCGAAACTCGTAATATTTTATAAATATTACTTTTGTTTTATAGATTTTAATAAAAGTTTACGAATTACTCTCGACTTCGAGGAAGTATAGAGAATAATAGACGCGCGCCAGAAAACGTACGTCATCGAGAGATAAGATGGACGCCGACTCGAATGTCGTCGCACGAAATCCATCTATATGTATAAAGACGTAGCGCGAAAAAAAAAGTGATGAGAGAATATTTTCCTACTAGACGCTGGTAGTTACAAGAGCGGACTATTTTTACGATTAGCGCGAAAGTCACGTGTCAGGCCCGAAAAAATGCTGCGCTCATACGCCGCGCGCTTCCCCTCTGACGCATTCGGAGCGATTGCTCATGCAGGTGACATATTTATAGGCGAGATCGTTTCCTTTGTAATTCATCGGACAAAAAGTAAATCGATCGAACCAATCGCGTGTACACGCGAACGTGACGCGATTAATGATCGACAAAAAATTATGCATGAATACTTTAATAGGTCACTTTTTCAGAAAACAGAATGTTTGAAAAGATCTTTGTATGAACGTTGTAAATATCATAAATATACATCAGATATAATTAATATATCAAATATATAAATTACATTGTAGTATAAATTATATCCATTATATGTTGATTTGTCTGACAGTATCAATTACATCAATTTATTATCAATTACATCAATTTTTCCCGCAAACGGTCATAAATTCTTAGACTTTTTTCTTCAGACAAAATCAAAACGCACTCTGTTTCTACTTTTTGACATGAAATATATATTTCGATAGAGAATAAAATTTTAAATTATTTGTTTGTTGTAACAAAATTCTCTGTTACAGTTCACAAAAAACTTTTGGAAAGTTTCGATATAAATCTATACATTTATAGTTTCGAACATTAAGTCGTACACATTTAATCATTATTATCGATCAAACACGAGCTTCGTGGTTGCTTTTTGGTTTATTCTATCGCGTTTCTTTCAGGCAGCGAGAAAAGAGAGAGAGAACGACGTGATAAACATTTCTATTTCACCGGGACGCGTTTCTGGCACACGTAATCGTTCAAGCGACCAAGGAAGAAAATAGCAAGGAAAATTGGTCGTGGTTATTCAAGTTTTCCCGATCGTCGGAATGTGGCGTAATTATTTTTCAATGCCACCTTCCCCGCTAATGGGCTACTACCACGGGCGGCTTACGCTTATTATTATACAACAATAAGAGCAACAATAAGGTTACCCACATTATGCCACTTTCTCTCGGCCGACGCCGTTTAAAACCCGGCCTTTCCAAGTCATTTCGAGTATTTCTCGCCGCGCTCGCGAGAAACACGTATTCGTGAAATAGAAAAAAAACAGCAATCAATTTTCTATATACCGATGACCGTATTCCTGCAAATTTGAGATCTAACATTAATTCACCAATGAAACAACTTCTTCGCGGAGTTAGACGCGGTCTACACAAACAGACGATTATTTTATTAATAAATAAAATTTTACCGTATATTTAACTTAAACGCATTGTTAAAAATATTTTACAAACTATACTTTGTTTGATAAAATTGATTTAATTTTGTTTGGCATTAATTATCGTTATCGTATGTTAAATCGGATTTTTTTCTGTGAATTGCAATAAAATTGTTGTTTTCTTTTCCATTAATAATTGGAACTTCCCTTCTCTGAATCAGACATCATCTCTCGTCTGGTTAATAAAAAAAAAAAAACGAGCGATTGGTAATCTCCTGAAATAACATCTAAAAAAATGAACAATTTGTGGACGTTGAAAATGTGCTTGCTATTTTTTACGGAACAATTTATTTATCACATATGCTCGTCATAATTTTGATTTTTTAGAAGAAGCAACTTCGAATATATAAAACTCTACTTTGAATTTCCTGGCAAATGTTTGTTGAGCCCGAAAGGTAACGCGAGATTCGAGCTTTACGACTTTAGGCAAACGTTAAGTCGCTAAATAATGCGTCGAAAAATAAACTAGTTAACGGAGACGATTGATGAGCGTGGTTTTATCGTCGACGTTTTTGATGTAGTTTGCCGTACGAATCGCCAACAATTGATCCGCGTCTCGTGTGTAAACGATAATGAAATTAAATGTTACGTGCACGCTTTTGTCTCGCCAAGTAGACTGTCGCGAGAGATTTCAATGAACGCGTGCGAAAACATAATTGAAAAATAACCGTTTTGTTCGAGGGAGAGAATGCGCGCGCCGTAATAGAAATGGCCAAAAATCGAGATTGCCACGGTCAAGTATGACTTGAGCGTTCGCCAAACACTTTTGCACGCTGCTGAACAGGTCTTGCCAACTTCACACACGCGGTGGGAAAATCCGACGAGTTAATAAGGAGGAAGAAAGAAATGTATTGTCGTTCGCACACATAATTTCAAATTAGCAAGTAAGACGTGTTATGGAACAGTAATTGAATTTCAAACACACATGGCATCTGCTCATTTACCTCACCTTGAAAAAATGTGTTTCTGATTCTCTAAGAGTTTTTTTTTTTTTTTTTTTTTTTTTTTTTTTTTTTTTTTTTTTTTTCATCGTGACATTTAACAGAAGTGAAATATCTTCAACTGTTTAAAAATGATGTTTTCTCATGTTATCTTTGCTTGCGCGACGTAATCATCATAAGGAAAAAGTTAAAAACTGCTCGAGTTTGAAAATTAATCAGCTGTTTGGCCGCGGAGAAGGTTCAGAATTCTCGAACAGATCATTGAACCAAAGTTTGTGTTGACAAGATCTCCGCCTTTTCCAGATATACAAGAGACCCTTCATCAGATCCTAAGAATGCAACTTTTTCAGATAAATTTAAGTCGACACGGTAGAAAATTGGTGTCGAATGTTATGACGTTAAAGTCACAATTTAAAAAACCCATTAGTAGATATTTTGATAACAGATCACATTCCAATCCCATTTGATCAAAGATCAAACGGGAATATGACCTTTGTGCCTATACATGCCGATTGTAACTGACACAAGTGCGCAACGTTTTTCGTGCTTTTTAGAGACCAGAAAAAATGTGTGTATGTGTGTGCGTTGTCAACACCACTTTAGTTACATAACTTTTTCAGAGATTTTAATCTTTTCGCAGGCTAACGGCTGAGTAACCTTTTCCTTTTCGATATCGTTTTAAATCCAGTTTTAAAACTCGAGTTTGAGATTTTAAATGTTACAATATAAAGTTTTCACGAAACGCGTGTAAAACACTCAGGTACGGTCAGTAAACGCAGGCTAGTCCAAACCCGATAACTGATCTACTCGGGATATACATAATTAATTAATCTTTTCCGCGCTTAAAAAATTTCGACGAAGAATGATGACCGTAAATAAAGTGAGATTTTATCACGGGAAGATTTCAAAGAAGAATATACAAAATAATGTAAATAGTAAACATCATAGTGGGCACCGGATACCCCCGTATAGGAATCTTTTTTTTGTCAAGATACATCTCGCTTTTGTGCGAAAACATACCCCGCCATTCTCCGAATAGCTAACTATATAAATCCGACTGGATAGCCGGGACTGCATACAGTGAGATTAATGTGATTACCTGTTCAGGTAACAGTGACACGGTGTGAACTGCCCTTGAGTGTTGCCTGCCTTCCCGACACAGCACCGGCAACGTCGCAATTCCGTGTCGTAGTACCGACAGCAAACTTTACAAGCGGCGAGAACAATTTGCGACTTTTCCGCGCGCGCAAAAAAGAAATTTGCGTAACGCTCGCTGCGCAATTTTTGCATACCACACCGGTTCCCTATTGTGCGTCCGATGATACCTGCGCCGCGATCGCGATTTCTGATAACAGAAATTGTTTTTGCCGATAATAATCGTAAAAATACTCGATCGACTTATCGAGGTTGGCCAGTGTTGCCACGAGCGGATACAGTTGTATCAATCTGGCACATTGTTATCTGGTATTGTCATTGGTACACTGTTGGTGTCAAAATTATTGTATCCGCACCAAACATATTTTTTTTCTCTCGATATTCAAAAGAAACATCTAATAAAGTTTTTAGCCTTGTTAGTATTGTTTAAGCTGGCGATTAAATATTTGTTTTACTTTTAAAAAAATTGAATTTTTTATAATGTTACTAGAAAAAATACAATTACATTTAGAACATATCTTTCCGCGATGGTCTCCGCAAGTTTCTATAAATAAAATTTGATTAATGTCTCATGTTCTACAAGATCTTCACCGCGATAGATTAAAACCAGATTAGATAAGAAAAAATGTAGAGACAAATATTTTGCGTAATAATCTTTTGTAGCGCTTGGCTGACGAAACGTCCATCCATGAGTGTAAAGAAAATCACGAAATTCGGAATGAATAATCGCCAACGACTAATCTCGTGTCCCTAAAAACAAAAAAAAAAGTAAACTTGTTGCAAATTTGCTTATCTGGTTCGGAAGTTTCATCTCCGTGACTGGCATCTTCAATTGCAAACCCACTGTTGCCACCACTCGTAACAAAATTCTAGTTCTACAGGAACTAGATTATGGTATCTCATCGTTTATACAGGGTGGCCACAAATAAAGAACGCGCGCGGTAAGTATCATTGTTGACTTTTCGAAAGTTGAACATCGTGCTCTCGTACTTCTTTTAGTATTTAATCGCGATTGATAAATATTTACTATATGAATATTAAATATATATCTCGGTATAGCAATTTTTAGTATTACGAGAAACATGTTGAAAATAATCAGAAAAATAATACACACACTTGAGCTTAAAAAATTGTCTAAATGTAAATAGATATGTAACATATACGATTAAAAATTGATTGATATGACCAGCACTCATATGACACTGTATTTGTATATCGTCATATCTTCAAACAGTGGCTGGATACGATAATCTAAGATTGATAATCGAAAAAAAAAAAATTGACGCGCAGTGACAACGAATGATACGCTACACAATGGAGAAGAAACTCTGAAAATTGCAATTGAGAATTCCAAGCGACTGCGTATTTGTGAAAAGATGTGCACGCTACGGCAAAATTATAGTTGCGACACTGTGATTAGAATGTAGTCGACAATGTTGATGCAAATGTGACTATTTTTAGAGAACGGCGGGTACGAAGTGTCATTTACGATTCGCGATAAAATGCATTTGTTTCATACAAAATTATAGTTTCTCAAATAAGTTTTATGGAATATGTATTTATATGCGAAACGTTCTAGAGATGCGTATCTAAACAAATATACAATTATATGTGAAATATATAATTGTAAAATACATAATCACAATTATATATAAAATGCATATGTAAATTATACATTTTGTATCTAAATTTTTATACTGTTTGGGAAAAGTGTATTTTGATTTTGTGAATGCATAAAAAAAAACGATATTTTGTAAATGCGATTTAAGAGAGAGAGGAATAATCGATTTGCGCGAAAACGATTGTAATCGCCTCAACCGGGTCGTTATTCTTCTGCGTCTGGAAAAACGGTTTCTCTTATTGCCATTGTCGTTCTACAACCATTCGACTACTTTGACCCTCGACCTTCTGCCTCTTCACCGTGCGAGCTCACACATATATACATATATGTATATATACTATATGTATATACATGTACGCATACGTACAGATACTACACGAGTAACATCATGCTTTTATACAAGCTGTTCCAAGTTCACCACGGCAGTTCGTCTTATCTGTACGCGTGCGCGCGTATCTAGGGTTAATTTACTTTCAATCTCTTAACTTCAATTTTAACTAAATTTTAAATCGACAGCCTGTTACAAAGAAAAAGCTGACTCTGAAGTCGGAGATATTAAAAAGTTACAGATCTCGCCCGATAACACATCTTTGAAACACCAAAGTGAATGTATTCCGAACGTATGACAAACCAAGTGAAGCTACTTTTTTTTTCCCGTGGATGATTGATATTTTCTTTCTTCCACCTTTTGCTTTCGTGCAATCTGATGCAATGGTAAAAAAGAGAAAGAGATATATATATATATATGTAGCATGAGTATATAGAAAGACTTTGAAACAAATATTTATACAAAAGGATGACAGTCAGCTTTTGGTACAACGTTATGTTAAACCGGTATGCGAATGCCGAAGGTTGACAATAAGCAAGAAAAATTACATATGTCAACGTTTTCAAACAAGGCCGCTCGAATTGTATGTTAATTGTAATATAATTCAATTGCTCTTTCAAGGTGTGAATATCAAAAAAATTTTAATACATGATAACTGTGTGTCTTTGAGATGTTTTGCGATATAAATCTTTTTATATTCAAATAATTGCACGAACGTCATATGTATCAAACATGCAATTTCTTTTTGTTCAGTACAAATATGTGTATATTTTAACCTTTCCATATAGGAGATCGCGTATCTTTGATAATAGATAAAGACAAAGAAAGCAATGCATCACGGCAAGATCTTTATCTAGAAACGCGAAGAAATCAAAATATTTTTGTCGAATATTTTGTCTCTGCAATTGCAATTTATTATTTTTTTTTTTTTTTTATCAATTGCAATTTTTCTGCAATATAACGAAATAAAAATGTAATGCAAGATAAATATTCTCGGGATCTCAATTCGAATGACACAATTTTTTCTTTGTCTTCTTTTTGCCTTTTGTTCGTAAATGAGATGACGGCGACCAGGCGAGAAGACAACACGAAGAAAAACAAGTAGTCGGCGTGATTAAACGCAAGACGCACTTTGAAGGCGCGATCCTGTCAAATTTTATCGTTTCTCCGTCTCTTTTTCTCCCGCGATACGGCAACCGGACCGTTTGTCCGTCGCGCATCGCGATACGATGGTGATGTAACTCCACCTTCTTTGTTCTCCGCCTTTCGCCGGTCGTGCGTGTTCGCAGATTGTTCGGCTATCTGGGCAGCTGAGAAACGAAACAGGGCTCCGGAATCTTTCCTCGAATCGTGCGAATCGACGCCTTTCGGTATCGCAATTTCACGGCGCGCCGTAATTCTATCCCGGAGAAGCAACGCTGATAAAAGTCTTAAGCTGAGGTCAGACTACCTGGATACGAGTATCCTGCCAATTAACACTTCTCTGTCTAATTGCCGGTTACGCTTGTGATCACGTCGCGATCATTAAAAAGACGCAAAATCGTTGGAAGATAACTTTCTACAAAAATTTTTCTCTGATCGTGTTTCACGAAATAGGCAAAAATCGTTGTTTTTCGTTTTGTGAGAAGAAGTGCGTCACATTATGCGTTTTCTAAGAGATAATATACATCAAAACTCATGCAAAATTTATGAAGCGATGGTTGTGATGACATTTAATGAGCTGCAAAATAACGCGTCGAATTATCTCGTATGCTATTCGATAAATTAACCGCTTCGTACCGCCTCTTATCATTCCTTATCGTTCGCGCGAACCTAAGATAGTGTCGTAGTCAATAGAAATAACAGATAATCGCAAAATTAAACTCGCGGTCATCATTTCCGATCGAGATTTTCTCTGTGAAAACGCTTTGTGCAAAGCTATTAATTTTTTTTTTTTTAACCAGTTCTCCTCTTCTCTCTAAATTTTTTACACTTATCTAAATCTGTAAGTCTCTCAATAACCTGATTCGCGAGAAAAGATTCGATAATTACATCAATATTTCACATACTTGTTTGCAAATTTTTCTGCTCCCGATTTAAAAAAAAACTCGACTCCATGACACATTTGTGTGGGCTCTTCGTGTAGAAAAAAAAAGACGATCTACTGAAATTAGAGACAGTTATCTTCTCATTAACATTAGCGTTGGCTTAACGTTGATTTAATGGTGATAATGCCCTTATAAAATTTACCACGTAAAAATATCGCGCGTCTATTTGACGATGTCGCACGTGTCACGGATTCGCGGACACAACGCACTGATGTCCTCCCATTATGGAGAAGAATATTTGCCGATGTACGCCGATATCCTAGTTTACGTCACAACATCTCATCCCACCCGCTCGGTACGTACGTAGTCTGCGAATACGATGGTCGTGCGCATTAACAAAAATCAATAACCAATAATTATGGTCGCCGTGGTGGCTTTTCCCACCATCACCGTTGTCGATCGTCGTCGTCGTCGTCAGCATCGCGTTCTTTGTTTCATTAAAATAATCGTACGTTTGTCGCCGAGATTGCGACGACTAACGGCGACTTCCACGACGAGTTTTCCGAGGGTGCATTTTTAAGAGATACAAAACGCGGTCACGACAACGTGCGGTAAGGAAAGAAAGCCAAGGCAAGGCTATTTTTCCCGCACGGACGAGCAAACGAACAGACGGACGGATGAACGTGTATAGACGGACAGACGGATGGACAAGCGCACACAGCCGACCGAGTACGGCAGTGGCCGGCCGGCTCGGCGATGGTGAAGGCTTGGCAACATCGCACCAGAGAGAATCTATATCCCGACTCGGACTGGCTCGGCTTGGCTCGACGCGGCGCGGCGCATTCGGCTCGGCGACGCTTGTGTCCACGTGATTTCGCATCGCGAACTACTCGCCAAACTACTCGCTATTCGGCAGACATCGGACCGAATTCGCCTGTATTCGCTCACGCATCGCCACCTTCAGTGCGAATTTTTCACTCAACTGATATATTGAACTATGCAACGTAGGAAAAAAAGAAAATAATGGTTCATAGAAAGGTGTACACCGATGCTTTGAAATTATATCACGTTATTTGCGTGCAAAACTGATTGAAACAAAGTGAATAATTTTTTGAAACTGAATAAATAGATCTCTTTATTAACCAATGATATTTTACTTGTTCAATATTTGATAATAAAATTAAAAAATTATAATGTATAATAAAAATCTAACAAAGATACTGAAAAATTACATTGACCTAATTTTCAAGCTTGAGTCGACAGAATTTTTATTGCACCTTTAAGTCCTATTTATATACACACCGTCCATGTCCGTTCCATGTATCCCGACGGTCGAGGCAACACAAAAAAATTTATTACCGTGTTTTCAAATGTAACAATTTACACATTGCCGCGTTTATGTCGTGACGTGTCCGTTCTCGCCTCGGTTACCCGATTCCTAGCTTCCGATATTTTTCTGATCTCTCGCAAGATCTGCAGAATTATCTTTTTCCGTTCCGCGGTGCAAAAGAACAAAAGTTGATTTTTGTAATACAGTACAAGTATATACTAAACCGTGCGTTAAAAAATTTTCAAATTTTGTTTATTATCAATTAATTCCTTGTATTAAAATCTTTTCTTTCTCACGACTTTGCTAAAGCTTTGGAACACTAAAGCTTTCTTTTTGTTCTTTCTTTTCCTAAATCTTCTTCTTCTTCTTGATCTGATAATATTGAACTACTTCTATATTCAAATCTTTCGTTGAAAGTCGCATTTTAATGTGTCTATCAATTTTCTCGGACATATACATTCGGTATCTCGAATATATGTGCAAATTCGACGACCGCTCGAAGCACGGCCCGTAACACGGCACGGTTTATTGTAAATGGGCCTTTAATCGCCGAGACGTTTCACATTCCCATCGAAAATTCCCGAACGCGGTGAAGAAGAAGAGCGACGACAGTTGAAACTTTCGTTGTGGCAGAATGCAACAAAGAGATTATCGCACAATGTTGCGAATCGAGTTTTTTTTGACACACCTTGTGTATACCTGTTTCCGTTTGGCCGCTGCAATGGGCCTCTTTAGTAGTCGAATGGATATCCACATTGTTGCTGACGGTAGAGTCGGTTACACGGCGCCTACCGCAGGCCTGGCCAAGTTTCTATTTTGCTACATGTGCTTCGCACGCGCCGCGTGCAACGTGCATCGACAGTGACGCATTGCGTGCGTGCTGTACTACTTGCGGCCAGAGATAGCGAACGATAATACGACGATTCCGTGATTCGTCGCGCAAACTCGAGTATTAGAAATATTAACTAAGGAATTAACTCTTAATTGATACCAACATACTTACAATATTATATTAGCGATTTTCTTTGTTTTATCTTACAAGACAAAGTAATTTTCGCGGTAATTATTGGCACAACTCTACAGATATAGCGAATAGTCAAACTACCAGATCGTTCGTATCGCAAATAATAAGGAAAACACGACTTAATCTCGAAGATGCTTAAGAAGCAAAAGTTGCTTGTAGCATCAGGAAGTTTCAGTTGATTTTTTCACTTTGCGTGAGAGAGCCGCGAGCCGCTATTGCACCGAGCATCTGGTACAAAACCGGTGACCGAGAGGGAGATCGGACCGGCGGCGCGCGGCAGCACGGCGCGCAGCAAAAGCGGCCTCGCAACCGCGTGCGCAAAAATGCGCAGCTCCCGCGCGCGGAGTCGCCGCCGCCGCCGCCGCCGCCGCCGCCGCCGCGCTCTGCTCGCATTCATTTGCAACGCAGCCGGTCTCTTTCTCTTACTCGCGCCTTTCTGCTGTGCGCCGGTGACTCAGTATCGCCTGAATTCAAACTTCTGCCGTGTGTGCATTCTGTCGCGAGCCGGAGTCTCTATTCATGCGCGCGCGCGTCTTTGACCGACGACGACTCATTTCACGCGCGAATGCAAGAACGCGAAGCTCCGATTACGCAGAAATGTATCTAATAAGCGGATAAAGTGCGCCATTATCGCGCCAGATGCTCGGCCTACAATCTCTCCGATGTCTCACTTAAACGACGGAATTTTGTGACTCTCGGACGGAGTCAAAGTGAGTCTGTATAAAAAAAAAAAAAAAAAAAAAAAACATTTTTCGGCTGCGTTTCGCAATGTTTACTCTGGCATCTGAAATATTTTACTCATTGCGCAATAATTCCAGCGTGTTCGAAACGCATCGATCCTCGCGTGCGGACGTAGATATCCGAAACCTTATTGTCGCGCTGCGACGAATTAGAATGTCGCGCGTCATCGGTCTTTCCTCAAGCAAACTAGACGTATGCGCTGCTTTCAATTCTCTCTTTGTCATTGCAAATATTTGGTTTTTTTCCGATACGGAATAAAACAATCCAAATGTATCATTCGAAAAAATTTCTAAACATTTACAAGAAAGCAAAAATCAGAGTACCGATCGTCTTCTTTTGTTTTCTTTCCCCGCAAATTATCTAAAAAAATCAGATGTTATTTCTTTATTACCAGCTGTTACGCGAATCTGCGTGTTGCATTCGATCGCGCGAGATGTAACCGCATTGACGTTGCGCAAGTTTCTTTTATCGCACGCGTCTTCGATGCGCAATACTCATTCTCTCTGATCTCAACACACTTTATATACCTCATTTAAAAGCGTTTCTATTCGCGGAAATGCTCTCGTGGCGAAAAGTTTATCGATAATTTAACGCACTGCCACGGAACCGAGAGTCTATTACAGCAATGGAGTGTTAAGTAGCAAAGAGAGAGAGAGAGAGAGATAGAGAGAGAAGAGAGCGCGTTGTGTGTATCCTATACGGTGAGGAGTAACGAGACGCCATAAGTGCTTAAGTTATCGCTCGATGTGCTTCCATAACGTGCGAATTATTATTGCGCGAGCGAGATTTTAGTGGCAAAAAATGCAGACGCGATGTTAGACGCTGGCGGAAATATGAAAGACATTAACTGCGATGTTAATTACCGCGTGCGCGCCATGTTTCGCCAGTTTCTTCGTGTATCGAGAATCATTTCATTTCGCAGCACGTCAAAGAAAAAAAGAAAAAAAACGAGATCACCTCGTCAAACCAGTACGATTTCGTGTTATCTCGCGTCTGCATCTCTCACCTTTGCGAGGTGCTCGAATTTGTCACAGAGATTGATTTTATTGCAATTAAGAATGTACGTGAAAATCTGTTAATTTTTTAATCAAGTGTGTAATTTAACTGCATTTCTCCGGCGGCGATCAAAAATTACGTCGAGAGTATTAAAAACAAACAGAGACGATTTAAAATTAAATCTCATCAAGCGAAAAGAAAAATTTAAATAAGAATATTAATATTTTTCTTAATTACACAATATATTGATAAGTCTATTAATCATTTATTCCTTCGCACGATAATCGCCGGGAGGAAGGCAGAGATGACGATATGTCTCGTGTTTATCGCACGGACCGAACGTTATTTCCTTCTCTATTATCCATGACCCGCGAAAAATCCCGGACCTGCCGTTATTAGCGATTGTTGGGTCGGGGGAACCGCAAAGAATGGTTGTCGGTCGTTTCATAGCCGACGCTAACGGATACTTAAGCGTCTACGAAGGAGGGGCCCGTCATCGCGCGGGATACGAGGTAGGTGTATATCTATCTCAGGTATAGAGAGAGAGAGACAACACACGGAAAGAAGCGAAGAAGAGTCTGAAGGGAAGAAGGGGATTCGAAAACCGCGCTACGAGGCGATCTCGGAAGGATGCGAAAGATGCACTTCTCCGTTGAGAAAGGAACAGTGTCGAGACGACAGCAAGTGGAGTCGCGGCACTCTCTTCTTAAAGGACGCCCTACTCTCTCCTTAAACCTAAATATAACGGCCAGTCAAGTGCAATTCCTCTCCTCGATCGTTCCCCGCGCCATATTGGGCACGCACGTGCGTAATCGCGACAGGTCGACGATGTTGACCACCCCGTATATACCTGGATAATGTCGAAAGTGAAAGTATCGGAAGTGAGGAGGTATCGATACTTTGGGTGTTACCTGATGTTAGATATACGGAGCGCTCCGCGAACTCTTTTTTCTTTTAATACGTACGTTTTTTGAGAACATTTAAATCCCTTCACGCGTTGTAATTTATAAAAAAACAAAATCAGTGCATTTTTTGAGATTCCAAGAAAATTTACTCGAGTGTTAACGTCTTTTCCAATTTTATTATTATTTTTATCTTTCGTTTAGAATCCCGTAATGATTCTTTAATTCATCACTCTGTAATTTACTGCACTTTACGCAAATTATCTATTGTTCGTGAATAAATGTATATATTGCCATAAATTTCTTCGGTGCAAGCGGCACAATTACGCAACAACATACCGATTTGAGAGAATTTTACAACGGACATGTCCCAGTTTCGGTCATTCAAATGCATTCACTGACGTAATTTCTACTGATTTATAATAAATGTTATCCAGTTTTCGTTTTCTCGCGCGCGGATCGACCTCTCTACGGTCAAGCGCAACGATTGAGAGCCCGTAACGGCACATGCGCCGTGATTCTCGAAATTGAGAGACCACGGAGTGACGTCATCGACATCTCTGACGTAGGTTCCACCGCGGTATAAACCCGGTGCTCCCGGGTCTCTCAGGACATTACCCCAAATAACTAAAAAAACATCTTAATAATCTGCAGCGTCGAACAATGGATGTCTCTTTATAAAGAAGAACGAAAGTCTCTTCCCCCTGCTTTGCTCCCCTACCGCGCGCCCATTCTTATTTTGATATACATACACCGCTTGACATTTCGCGGAATGAAAGAAATATCGATATCCCGATTCCGAAAGCTGCGGTTTAAATCGGATTTTCAAACGACGACGACGGGGAGATGCCGATTTCCGAAACGCGAAATGTTGAACGACTTGACGTAAAAAAGAACTGCAAGTGCCGAGTGTTATAATTCTTTTTTTTTTTTTTTTTTATATCAAAAGGATTTGTGTAAAAAAACAGCGCTATATATAACTAATGACATATTACAAAGAATTATTTTTTTGTTTTTTGCGAAGACTTTTGCTTCGCAAGATATACATTATGTATACGAAAACACTCGCAAATGCAAATTATGAAAACTTCTCAAAAAAGTGAATAAATATGCGAGAGAAATATATATTTTCTTTGCAAAAATCGTTAAAATATTTAAAGAAGGTAGCCTCCTACGATTATTATTATTTTTTGACACTTACAGTGTTTCTATGTCAAGTCTTCGCAGTACGTTCGACGAAAGTGAACTATTGTGCGAGCGATTAAACCCAATTAAACTCAATTTCCATAAATTTATCTTTGATTGAAGAAACGTTCGATATGGAAAAGAAATTGACAAAGAGAGACGTTTCTGAAATTTGCGCTCGACATTCGAGAAATTACATTTCGAATGCTATTAAAAAAACGAAGAGCACACATGTTTCTTGCGGAATGTGAGATTACGTGAATAGAATTTATTCGCTTCTAGATAGATAAAAATTCGAAACGTTAATGATTAAACGCTAGTGAATAACGTTGGCCAAATTGAAAACACGTAAGGTCGTTAAAATATTTCTCGCTTATGAAACGAACAAACAGCTGTACACAAGTGCGCTAAAAATATTATATAGAAAAGAAAACATATGTTAAAAAATATATATAATCTTTGTCAATAATTTTCAAGTAAGTATACATCTGCAAAACATTTTTTAACAAATCATTAAACTCTGTGCATTCGCATATTTCTCTTGAAGTCCGTGTTTTCGGACTTCTAAATGTTTAGATATCTACAAGTGTCACGTGAACGTTGAAAGCCGTGGAAATCGTCCACAACACATTCCATTAGCTGTCTCGTTTTCCGAAAATTACGACCTTACGTTGTTTTCGAATTGGCCGGATTTAATTCTGTCGGGCGCCGTAAAGGCCCGCGCGACAAATGATAATTGTGACCAAGACAAATGGATCTGCAAGAGACTCACCCTGCATTTTCAGCGTCAGCAATGTACATGAGCCTCACATCGAGGGTGGGCGCGGCGTTGACTTGCCGAGAGAGAGCCGTGGTAATGAATTGAGAGTCACGCGTGCACGAGAGATACTCTTTCTATCTCTCCCTCTCTTCTTTCTTCTCTTTCTCTTGTGGTGTTTACATCACTCGCGCACCAAACAAAACTCACTGCTACCTTATCACCAATCGACGACGCGGCTGTTAACCATCACGCGCGACACCAGTATCACAGAAATTAACACCTGCGCTCTTTGTTGCGATTAAAATAAAAACAAAAACAAAAAAAAAAAAGAAGAGAAAAGATGAAAAACTTGACGAGAGGAAGAATAATCACGAGGTTCAAAATCCGGTTTCTTCCAAAGCTTGGTTCCTTATATATACGCGCGCGCACACACACATATGTACACACACACGCACACACACACGAACTGTGTGTTCCGAAAGTACTCTTCTTCCGGAACTTTAGGGAACAAAGTTAGACGCGAGCGAAGATATCGTTCTCGCGAGTCGCGATCAATCGTCGATTAGCCGACCGAAGGAGACATTCGATGGTGGGTCGGAAGCTGCATCGTTCTTCTGCCGATGGTTCTCAGCCGCCTTCTCGACGACATTCGATACAGCTCGGTGTCGCGGTCGACCACGCCGCTTTTTTCTCTCCCTCCTGCTTCTTTTCCTCTTTCTCTCTCTCCCGAGGATGCACACGCTCCGGCAGGTGCAAGCGAAATAAACCTCGCACGGAATCGGCGCTCGCGATCACGACAGAAAATTTCGAGCGCCGTCGGCCTCGGTTCGAGCGAGCGATGGCGTGATGGACGATCGACGTGATCTCTCTATCGGGACGTGTTACAACGTCGTCCGGGTGGGCTCGCAGCACGAGCGATGGGAGTGTCTCTTCGGCGAAGAAACTCGGGATCTTCTTTTCTGCCCCTTTGTCGGACTTCTGTTCGATTTTTTGGTCCGACTCTTCGGGAGAAGTTGTCCTTATTTCGGGCGCTCTCTTTCCGCCGGCAAAGACTGCTGCTCCGCGTTCTTCGTCGACTTCCACGAATAAGACGGTTTCCCGGTTTAGTTTATCTGTGCGGGATAATCTTCTGTAATCTTCGACTCGATTTCAAACTAGGTTCTTCTTCATTCGCTGCACCATGTGGTAACGCGAGTGTGTTCTCGAATCAACCGAGTTACGCGTTCTTGCCACTTGTTCCAGGAAGAATCCTTTTGAACTTCTCCCGAGTCCCCGAAGTTCGACGATTGTTTCTTTTTTTTCTTTTTGCGTCAGGTAGGTCGAGATCTCGATACGCGGCGTGATCCTGAAAACGATAAGCGATAAAAATAATTGTGAGTGAGAGTGACAATTGTCACAAGTAAAAGAAGAAAAAAAAAAAGATTATTGCGATATAAAATCGCGTCGACGTAACGCGCTAATGAGTGGAACGAATAAAACGATTGCGTCGCCTGTTACGTCGAACGCGTTACGCGTGCGTCGCGTTTGCATTCGATGACGAGAGTCCGTAATGCGCCTCGTCGTTTCTGGCTCATCCGTAATCGACAGAATCACTAACAAATACAATGACTGTTGATTTGTCAGCGTGATATAAAAGCAACAACCAAAGAAAACATTACCACTTGCGTGTGTTTTAATATGAGTATTATTGTCACGCTTTATTTACATTGCTTCTTTGAATTAGATACTAGTTACTAATATTTATTTTATCGTGATAAAAATAAAATATGTAGAATAAAATATATATATTTCTTTTATATGTTTATATATATAAAAAAAATATTAAACAATTGTTAATGATTTTGTCAATGTCACTTTCGTTCTAAATTGCATACGTAGTGTTTTAATTATAATCGTTTACGTCACAAGATCGATGTCTATGTTTAGGGACTGCAACTTGTGATCTTCAATCGGCCATTGTTTACTACAACGTACCTGCCTCTTCGCCGGGAAACGAAAACGCGCCTTTCGTCAAAGCGTCGGCAAACGCTCGCTTTGCGTTTTTCTCCGTTTTCGGCGAGGCGAAGCAAGCGAGAAGGTTAAACGCATCCGCAACTAATGGCGGGTTTCGAAATCGCCTCTCCGCAACACACAACCAACTGTCGTTTACTCGTCGCCGTCGTCGGTAGCTACACAGTATAACCTCGCGCATCACATGGCGTCGCGCTTGACGAGAGACGCTGCCATTAATACAATAGCCGGAGGTGCGTGCATGCGCAGCGCATGTCCACACGGCCTATTCTCTCGCTTCCGAAACATATGTAGACCGTGGGCGCGTTTAGGAAAACTCGGGAGATCGATATCGTCGACGGCGCGACGGCCGATGATGACGACGGCGACGACGCTCCGCCGCGAATTTTGCACGATTTATTGGCGGATCCATTGAGGGTGTTCCGCGAATATTTCAGGTGGATCAATTTCCGCGATTATGAAAAATAATAAGCAAACTACAAATTGATTTTTTCATATCGCGACTTTAAAGTTACGATAACAATTAAAAGCTACAATCAAAACTGCAACGAGAGCAGTAAATAATTAAATTAAAAATGAAGTACTTTTTCCGGCTATTTTTACTCAAATTCAATAAAAAATTGCAATTTCTTTTCTAAGAATTCTATCGACATTGAACCAAAATCTTATTGTAAAGTTACTTATGTGGTAGATTAAAAAAAATTTTTTTTTAATCTACCACGGAAAAATATTGTCTTATAAAGAATTCAAGTAAATTTGACAACGTCGAACGTGATATATGAAATACTTCTGTCATCATCAGCAACATGTAAATGAGTCATCGTGCGATTGCGAGCCACCACGAATGCGATTGCGAAAATCACAGACACACGGTCACCGAGCGTGAATTTAGAGGCCACGATACGGCGACTGGCCCGCGTTTTTTCGGCTTCGCGCGCACTTGAACACGCCTCGCCGACAACGTCGATTTACGTTTTAAACGCACCTGAACGTAATTAATTCGAACAACGAGCGAATTGCAACGAATTGCTAAAAGAAGCGCTGCGTCGTCAATCATTTTCAGATCTTCTCCTAAATAAACGTAACGCTAGCTTTAGGGTGCTTACGTCACGCGAAAAACACGACCTGACTCGTCATTTATTTTCTTCACAAGGCACCCGGTGTTATTTGAAGAAAGCGGCTTTTTCCCGATTAGCATCGGTAGTCATGTAAACGCATCGTAAACGAGCAAAATCTAAAGACCTGAGACCCAAGACCCTTAAGGCCCTTTAAAATCGAACCCAATTATGGGGAAAAATCGATGAGACTCTGAGACCGGAAAGGTCTCATCGAGAAACTGCGACTTAGGGTCGTAAATGTTTACGAAACGTCATCACGTCATTGTGAGGGTAGCAGCACTTTAAATGTGCGAGGCCATTTAAATAGTCCCGGTTAGTCCCTGTTGCGTAATTTAAAGGGACTACTTTAAAGGGAAAACTCTTGTGACTTTCGACTTGTCTAACACAAAGAAATTCGAGTGTGGTGTACAAGACAGCTTTAATTTCTTTTTTGTCTCAATATATTATATTGTAGTAATCATCACGTTTTGCTGTTTTACATTATACTAATTATAATTGTTCGAAATTTAAGTTGTCAATTTATTTTGTCGTACAATCCTACTTCAAAGACCACGTAATCGAAATTACATAATTCTTTTTTGCCACATTAAGAACCAACTTGTTTCTTTTTTTTTTTAACAGATAATTATGTTGCAATCAAAATAAGTGAGTAATAACTTGTTCACGATACATGGTAAGGTGTCCTGTTTTATTTTATATACATATTTATCCCTTTATAAAGTTTATCACGATATCATAAATTTTCTCAAATATAAAAATCGTAACACCTACACAAATACACGTTCAAAACTTTATGTTGCAATCGAAATAATTTGAGTAATTCATCAACGGTATGTGGTAAGGTGGTCCTGTTTTATATAAAAAAAAAAAATATTTACCTCTCTCAATAAAGTCTATCACAATATCATAAAAATTCTCAAATATAAAAATCGTAAAGCGCGCACACATACACATACAAATGCACATTCAAAACTTCTCAAAATGATCACTTTTAGAAGCAGTCCCACAAAATTGATGGTGTTTCGTAGTCTTTCTTTCTTTTTTCTACAAAAAAATAAAGGTTTTGCGCAACCACGGTGTTGGTTCTCAGGACTCCTTGTACGAGCAGTTGTCGAAACACACACGTCAGAATATTGGTTGCCGAGAAAAAGACAGAGAGAGAGAGAGAGAGAGAAAGCTTACACAATTTTGTGAGGCCCGCGTGCACAATGCGTGTACATTGTCCTTCCTCGAATAGGAGATTTAGGCAAGATGTGATCGCGTGACACGGCCCTTAGGACGGCCACGGGCTCCGCCGGGCTCATTACAGCGAGAAAAAGTTTTAACGCAGAAATGAGAGAATATCCACGAGAGACCACCGAAATTAGACGGACGGATCTCGTGTCCGTTCGTAGAATGTGCCACTGCCATTGTCCAATTTTTATCCTCCCCATTATAGTGATTCGGCCCCCGCGGGCGAGCGAGAGAGGAAAGAGACGAAAGAGCGGGCGAGAGAGATGTTTGTTGGCTTCTCGAAGTATATTAGCCGCACCATGAAGTAATCAATCGCTCTCTCTTTTTCTCTCTCTCTCTCGTTCTCTCTCGCGATTAAGCTTTCTCCCTCCCGGGCAGACGTACGTGTAAATAAGTCCAAATACATTGTTGCGGAGAGCAGGTTTGCTCTAAAAGAGACACTCAGAGAATTGCGGATTTTGGAGGGAACACAAAAGAACGCAAAACGTTGCGCGCATATTTCAACAACATTACGACATTACGCGTGGAAGTTATTTAAATAACACACTGGGGATTGTTCGAGAGACGCACTTGTTTTTGTACAACTCTAACGCGAAGAAAATTACGTAAATTGAAGGATTTCTCTGAAATCTTTCTCGGAAAAGAAATTGATTCCGTGCTTCATGAAAGGTAAAGGACGCTAAGAATAGTACAGAATCCTTGACTGGAATCCTTGAATCTATCTACACTTACGGGCAAAATCGATCATTTTGTTGAAAAGATAATACGTGCCAGACTCCAAATCACACAAATGTTTTGACAAAGAGGATTATTAGCCACCCAACACACGTTTTGTTTACAAACACGATTGTCACTACGTCAAATATGTAACTTATGGCGTCTGGAAGTTTCGAGATTTTATCTGCTAACCGAAGTTTCGAGATTTTACATTAAAATGTTTACACAATCGAAGGTCGCACTCGCGCGCGTCTGATATATCGCAATAACCCTTAAAGAAAAACAAAAACAAAACCTAAAAACACCGCTGGCTCTGTATTCTTCTCAGTTACACTTTTCACATCGGCAACGCCGATAGCGAGAATAAACATCCGTGTCAACTTTTCTCTCTCCGTTTACTAAGAAAGATAGAAACGCGCTAGAAAAGTGTCGCTGAAAAGAACGCGAATTCCTCTTCGTTCGGTAACTCTTTGAAAAAGAGACATGTAAGAGACAGAGAAAAACGCGCACTTTACCTCGTCTCCGGAGAGTCTCTCTTTTTTGTCTAAACGAGGATCCTAGGCACCTTTTCCACATACGCCAGTTCTGTTCTCTTTCTCGTGTCACACGCAGGCAAGCAGGCGGGCGGACAGGCAGGCGAACGAGCGAGCGGGCAGGTAGATAGATAGAAAGCCCACGCTGCGGCGCGGCACGGCGACGCACAATCGAAAGCACGATGGTGAACGCCGCGCGAGAGCGCGCCACGGACGCGGCAGCGCGCACAACGGAGCGCGACGAACTTGACTCTCAGCGGAGCAGCGGACCGTCCGACGAGCAGCGAATAAAAACGGAACGTAGAAACCCGGCCGCTGCTTTCTTGCGGTGCCGCGCGCGATCCGGCGCTGCGCCGAGCATTATAACGCGCGGATTTGTATTCGCGCACTCCGGTGACGACGGCAACGGGCGACAGTGACGGATAACGCACGGGTGATAACGTTGCGACACACCGCGCGCACGTAAACACGCACACGCGCACACACGCGACGCGCACAACAGGCACACACAGACGAGCCCCGACCGACTTATCCGTAAAACAACGACGATTCCATTCTCGTTTCAAGCACCGCCGTTCAGTTTGAGGTCGAGGTTGCCCGTGTTCGTCTCTGTCTCTCTTTCTTCCTATTCAGGGTAATCCTGAGAGAGCTACGCTCTCCGAAAAAAAAACGTCGTCGCTTCTCTCGGAGGGGAACGAACGGCGGAAACGAAGCACAGGCGCGCGCGCGCGCGCGGTACACAGTCACGAGCGGCCAGCTGCGAGAGAAATATCCGAGAAACGCAGCGATGTGTCTGCTTGCTCCACTCTCCTCTTCTCCGCCTCTCAGTTCCTCCACTCCGCTCTCGTCTTTCTCCTTCTTCTTCACCCTTTCCCTCTTTCTATCCTCTAGATCTTTTCGCAGAAAAACACAGAGGGGCGCCACAGGGATGCGCGGTTTCTCGTATGTCTTAGCTCTTGTTGTATTTCGATTCGCACACGTGTGTCGAAAACGCGTGTCGTCGTGTGCGCGACGCGACGATAACAACAATAACGACGACGACGACTATCACAGACGAGGCGTCGGCGTCGCGCGCGCGAAACTTCCAGAAGGGTCTATCTAGTCGCGGAGTGTCTCGCGGCCGGCAGCCTCGCCGCTCTTCTCATCCTCGGCTGCTGCCGTAGCGGCGCCGAACCTCCTCCTCGCGATGAACGCTGCTGCTGCTGGACAGTACACGCAAGTAAGTCGCGGCGGCGAAATGTTCCGTCGCGCGCGCACCCCGTTCCTCCCCTCTGCCGCCACCACCACGTCCTTTCCCCCGACGATTCCGCGCTCGCGGCGAGAGCGCATATATGTGTACGGAGCACCTTGTGTGCGTCCTCCTTCTCGCTCTATCCTCCGCTCTTTCTCGCGCTTTACCCTTTCTTCCCTATGTCTCTATAATATCGCGTTCTCACTCCTTTCCTATACCGTTCCTCACAATCTTACCAGCGGTGTGCGTTTCTATCCTTCTTCCGCGTCTCTCGCTTTAAAATTCTCACTGCTGCACACGCGGCGGACACGCCGCGCGCGCTGTCTCTCTTTTACTTATCCGGGTATTATTGTGTATGTACGATCCGGCGGTGTTGTGTGTGTGTGCGCGCGTGTGTAATACACATGAGCAACACACGATGCGGAGAGAAATAAAGAGGAAAATAGAAACTTACCGAGGAACGAGCGCGACAAGACGACGACGGACAGAGAGCGCGCGCGCGCTCGCGCGCCGTCCGCTCAGATCCGTGTTTGAGTGTTGCGCGCGCGTGTGTGCACACTCTCCTCGATTAGCGCGACCCGACGTGCGTGACGTCACAGCGCGACGACGTTACATCGCCTCCTCTCTCGCTGATTGTCAGCCGCGCGATCGGCAATCGGTGCCGACGAGAGAAGCGGTTTGCGCAGCTACAAACAAACGGTTCGGCGAATCGAAGCGAACGGGCGTGGACGAACCCGCGGTGGCCGCCGCGCGAAAGAGAGAACACGGTCGGAGAGTGGAGCGGCTCGCGATACGCGGATAAACTTCTCGACGATTGCGGCGGTCGGATTGTCCCGCAATCCCGTCTCGTTGTGCGGTGAACTAAAAATGTCGGCTGTAAACACGACGAACAACGACGCAACGGACCCGCACGTTGCCGCACGCACAAGATTAACCCGCGGTTGATACCACTCACGAGAAACGACTAAACGATTCTCCGTGCAACGAGTTGCGCGGACGGGGTGTTTGCTGCCGCGATATAGGTGGCAGCACTGCTTATCGTGATGTATTGGGGCTCCGGCGACTGTACATACGCCATGCGATCTGCGTACCGCAAACTCAACATCGACGAAAACGGCCGATTACATCCGAAGCGCCGCGAGCGCGACCGATTCAATATCAAGTGCACGACCCTACGGTCGCACGTCCATCCGTCGCGCGCGGATAGACCGGGATAGACGGAACAGTATGATGGGGAATGTATATACACATGTATTTCGGCAGCGAAAATGTTTTGTCAATCAAATGGTTTTTTTTTGCTGGGAAAACACTGTTGAATTAGAAAGAGTGAAATCATGAGAATTTTTTTAACTTTCACGGTTGCACTGATATTAAGAAGCGCGATATTTCTTTTTTATGAAGTTGATGATTCAATTTTTTTATTTTTGATCGTTGACGCTTCATCAGTCGTTAATTTATCAGATATATTACAGTAATAAAGTTTGATGAAAAATTTACTCGAACTTTTCCAACTTTTGTTCAACACTTACGCGCGTGACCAGCAGTAAGAAGCGCGAGATCTCTGAAACACTAAAATCATGCTCTTTTCTAAGAATATAAGAGTTTGGGACCAAAATGTTTCAGCTTGGAAAAGATCAGATAGCTCTTTTGAAGACAAGTCATAAATTTTCTCGGGACAAACGACAAAAGAAAAAAATCGGAGAAATGAGCGAGACAAAGCGTAAAAGTAAACAGTTTGTTCGGGTCAACGAACAAGGGTCAATTGTGAAACTGTTTTTTTTTTTTTTTGTGTAGTAGGAAGTAAATACGATCTTATTGGAGAAGAAAAAATTTGTGATATCTTAAAAAAGTAATACTACACGTCGTCCCAAGGCTCTTATAGAGTATTATGTTAGGATCAGCTGTAGTCCCATTCATACTTATTACTATTTCTATAACTACTG
Organism: Pseudomyrmex pallidus; assembly: GCA_014825455.1. NCBI lineage: Eukaryota > Metazoa > Arthropoda > Insecta > Hymenoptera > Formicidae > Pseudomyrmex > Pseudomyrmex pallidus. The sequence goes on from QVNV01012308.1 coordinate 64,248, forward strand.
TATACAGTAGCAATCGCGAAAAAAATCTAAATCGAGCTCAATTTTTGATTATTGTTATTTCTCCGTTATTTGTCATAGTCATGATTCTTTCTTATCACTTTGAAACATAGTAAAATCTATCTTCCGCCCCATTGTTTTGTCTCTCACTCATCTTTAAACTTCTGTCGTGAGCGACAAAGGGACACAATATTTATTTCACTAGGAATGATTATAAATATTAGTCCGAAGTATATCTTTTTGTCATGCATTTTTATTCATATATAAGAAAAGTAAAAATTGCGACAAGATTAGAATGTCCACTCAATTAAAAATTTATTTTGATGTAAACCATTAAAATATAAAAATGGTAGATTAAAGACAACTGTGTAGGTTTTTCTTTCTTGAGAGAAACCACACAGATAATTTTTAATCAACTTGTTCTAAGAGAAAGGCAAGATTGTCAAGAAATGTGTTCAAGGTTTTCTTGATATTTTCTGAGTGTTGATAATCTTAAATTGTTTCAGAGATAGTAGGACATTCTAAAAATGTGTAAGTATAAATTTACTAAGTAGATTTACTGCGTTTATGTGAGAAACAAAAAAGTACAATCTTTCTGTAATCATCACCTTTCTATTTACATATTCAGTACTTAACTCTTTGTTTCTCTACTTTCAGTGTCCTTGCCATTTTGTTTTTCACTTTTAATATCCTCTTGACTATTTTTCTTCTTCATAGATGATAACACTTCTTCCCTAAAATCTGCTAGAGCCTCTTGTCCCAAGTAACGATGAATTGTCTCTTCTACTTTTTGTAGGTCCTTAGATAAATATTTTCCTTTCTCGTGATAGTCTATTAGAACTGCGGCAATACTGGTCATGACTAGATTGATCGGAATTGCGGTAACTCGGTCTAGAGCAGTTTTGCCATCCGCATCTTTGATACAGGGATCTGCGCCGTGTTGCAGCAACATTTTAACAATTTCAAGGTGACCCTGCATAACAGCGCGGTGCAGAGGTGTCGCGCCCATACAGCGAGTGATCGCGTTCACGTTTGCGCCGTGGTTTAACAGCTCTTTACACACATGAAAATGTCCATTGCGCGCGGCATAATGTATCGGTCTGTAGCCGGAAGAGTCTATCGCATCGGGGGAAACGCCCTTATTCAACAACATCTTCACACGATCCAAGTCGCCGTCCTTTGCTGGAAAACGTACGAAAAGCCGCATGTCAACTTATACGTCTTTGGCATTTATATCGTTCAATACTTTGCTTTTCACAAGTTTTCAATCAAACTTGCGCAAACACGCTCAGTGTAAAACTAGTTATTTCGAAAAACTCATGTTCGTGTACGTCAATTCTTTCCGATATGTTATACAGAGAGATAGATTATAATTATCAGCATTTATTGTATAACTCTGTGTGTGCGAACTATTCTGTAAATTTATTGTAATTTTCCTGTTTGCTAAACGCTAGAGGATAATGACAGAACTCAAGATCCAATATATTATTTACTTGTTATCTGCTTATCATTTGCTATGTATTGTATTATTTCGCAAAAGTATCTCTATATTATTATTTTATGAAATATACACATGTATGAGATATACACATAAAATAACAACGCATTGTTTTTTTTTTACCTGCTCCCCAAATTCCGCGTTCAAAGTCCATCTCGTCTAAAGTCTGGAAAACGCTCGACATTGAAGTCTCCGACGCGCATTTCTCACAATATCCAGAAAAGGGGGATTCCGCCATTATTTACTATATCTGAAAATAATCGTCAAGACTCTATATATATAAATTTAACGTGTTTTAAATATATCTATATTTATTTTAAAAAAAAGATTATTATTTTATCTTTAAAGAGATACTCTTTTGTAACAATTGTAAGATACAAAAACTGCGCTTTTTATCAATATTTATTTAGCATATATTATAAACCATTGTGTACATTTAATTATAAATAATATGCCATGACTATATCATATAAGTAATGTATAATTTGTTTTTCGTGTAATTATATATATTGACTTTATATAAATATAACATTCTTGCCATACATAATTAGCGCGAGCGTTATAAATTATATGATTAAATTGTACCAATGTTCAGACTATCAAACTACAACGCTAAGTACTCTTTATCATTGCCTCGCTTAATACGATAGTGATCACCTAATTGTCAATAATCATGTTCATGCGTGTTTTTATCACCGTGTTTATCCCTACCGTATTTTGATGTTTGGTAACGTCGTTTAGTTATCTCTACGCGAGACTGATGATTCTTTTATCTAATGCCGCCGTAGTTTTCGCTATAGAGTAATAAGACTGTTTTTGTCTCGCATACTCTTACGTTTTCTTTTTTTTTCATTACTGATTACTGGTAACTGCGTGAAAACTACTGTAAAAATGCTTTAGTTTTAATCATCCTTTTGTAATTAAATTGTTCTAACACGCGTACATCACACTACTAGCAAAATGAATTTTTCTTTTCATAATGTAATTTCAATTTTTAGATAAAAAATCTAGAAATTGATGTTTGCGATAAGATTGACAAACATGTTGAGACAACAAGAGTTAAACGCCGTAAGCAGCACATTAAATGACTCTTTTAAACTCTCTGGACTTTGATCTCTTTCGATTCGGAGGATCGATATTTCCAAACGTAATAATTCCTACACGAGATATAATCTAACAGAAACTACATGATTAAAAAGAGCATTATATGGACGTTACATAACATAACGTTACTTTACATAAAGATATTATATAAAATTTCCATGGTACAAATATAAAATTGTGTCTCTCGCAAAAATATACACAGGACAGTTTCAAGCTGAATAAATCAGTTTGAAACGCCTGGGATTATTTTTGTGTCAATCTGGAACAAAGAGACCTTCACGAAACTCACAGTGCTAAAACAAAGTTCATTTTTCACGTAGCGAGGTAAAGATATATCACAAAAAATTATTATACAATTTATACTCTACAATATCTCTACATATTGCATATAATATGTGTCAACGCACATAATTTTGTGACGAATTTTCCCGCGTATCATCTCCAACGCGGTCACAAAAGTGCAGAAAATTTTTTATGCGGTTCAATATCTCCGGAATTATATCTCCGGCAGTCTTATGATTATAAAATTTCACTGCGTCATTTTCAAAGTCATCAAAAAGAAACAACTATTGCAATGCGCGAAATGTTATCTCACGTCCGCTAAAATAGGAAAAGCCTCAAGTGCAATTGCTCACAACAATGACTAACTTCAAAGAGGATAAAGTACTCTTTTTTACGTCTATTCTAACTAAAAGTTGTATATATATATATCATATATATCATTTGATCTCGCGAGATATATATATATAACAATAGACAATTGAGTAACTTAGAAAAATAAAGCTTTTTTAAATTGGTCCACAAATTGGTACATGCATTTTCTTAATCACTGTAAAATTTCATAAAGACAACACTGTCAGACATAATTTTAGAAACATTTAAAATTTGTGATATAAAAAAGTTAATGGAAAAAAGATAACGGAGTTGTGAATATCTTATCGAGTCATCGTTAAGCTGTGTGCATTAAGCTTTGATGCACAAGAAACATGTAACCAGAAGTTATAAGTGTTTAAATAGTACACTTGTAAAATATTAGGCCTGTTTTAATAATATTAATTTTCCCGCTGCAATGTCCAAAGTATCTCCGCCTCTCCGGTACTACAAATAACTCGATATCCAAGCTCTGCTAGAGCGTTTATGACGGAGAACGGCGATCCTGAAATCAATTTTTGCAACGTAAGTTTTTGAGAACGTAAAGATTTAACATTTTATTACTTTGATAAAAACTAATTTTGTTTGACATTAGTGACAATCAAATTACTATACTGCAACACACATCTTATATCGTTGATTTTCTCAGTGATACAGTAGTGACCACTTATAGATCAGTAATTTATATAATCACTGATTCATAAGCGGTCAGTGAAATTTTTATCTTTGACCGCGCGGAGAACGACAAGGAGAGAACGTATGTATTAGCAAAAAGTAAGAATGAGACAAAGTGTGCTAAAGAGAATAGTTTATGAGAATAGTTTACAACAACATTGTAGCTAAACCTTTTATAAAAGCGACTGGATCAACAGTTCCCAACAAACTCGACATTCGAATCACGACCGAAATTTTTCTCAAGTCTTGGACGACAACAACGTTTGATGTCAATTGTTTGAATTTCAAGTAGTTCTGATTAACGTTCCGAGCAGTTCTCAACGAGTTTTGACAAAAACTCTTAGCGATCGGATGAGTAGGTAAATACAATAGTTTATATTGTTTTGTAAGAAAATCTCGGTAACAGAACAATGTAGGCGATGATCAAAAATTATCCTAATTCACTGACTTGTAAGCGATCACAAAACCATCTATAAGCTGTCACTACTGTATTTAGAAAAGTGAGAGAGAGAAAGAGAGAGATTGAGACCTTTGAGCATAATTCCATTCACGACATTCGGGCTACTGGGGGACAATGGAAACCGGCCACGTAGGGCCGATGCCTCAGCAGGCGGCAGACCAAATACCGAGCAATCAGATGCAAACGGGGACGCTTTTACACCGATGTAATAGAAAGTGTCCTCGTCCTCGTCGACGTCAAGCTTTTTGGACGTTGCGTCGGGCGTGGTTGTCTTTGCCATTGCGCTAAAAGTATTGTTATACCTCGTTGTGCTTTACTTCTAGAAGAAAAGCAAACGTGACGGACGTGAGTGATTGGAGCCGTCTATCTCGAAAGTGGGTGCTAGTCACACTTCAAGCAGTCAAACGTTCAAGCAATTTCTTTGCAACATTTATTTATAATCGATAAAAAAATAATTAACACAATCCAAAAACAAATCTCTAATCACATACAAAGTAATTTACGAAGTGCTTTTACCATAAGAAATTTGTAATAGTTTTTATTTTTATGTGATTTCGCGAGAATATCCAGAATAGAATTTTTTTTTTTGTAAGTTCTCGTTACGTCAAGTATAAAATGTACAGTTAAAAATATATCAAGGCCACTTTCAGGATAAATGACACATTTCTCTGTGGATTAAATGAAACACCGAAGCTTGTATGTTGACATATTTCCAATAGAAAATTGGTGAAGTGTAAGGAATTGAAAGACAGGTATGTGCACGATAACGAGAAATGATTTTTTCACGTTTTACCAAACCACCAAGCTAAGCACTTGAAGAAATAAAGCAAATACTTTTAATAGTATTAACTTTCTCTCTTTAGATGAACAATTTTGCAAATTAACTTTGTAAATAAAACAAATACAAATACATATAAAAATAATAAATTTTTTCTATTGTCGACTTATCACATAAGCTCACATGTCTACGCAAATTATTAAATTGACTGTAATAATTTCAATGAAATTTCATTGAAAACATGTGTTTTTTGATGGTGCATGAAATTCTGAGTGAGAAAGTTGTCACCAAAGTTAGTGCTTACAATAATTGGTGATATTAAAGTGTATGCTCGTAGCTTGAACATATATCTCAACTTGATTAGCAATCTCTATATATGCAACTGTAACAGTTTTGCATACTAATTAAAACAATGCAAAAATATTCTAACGAATTTAACTTGCCGACATAAAAAGCACTCCGAGCAAAATAAAATCGCAAAGTTAAATAAATGAATAATTTCTAGTAGAAAAATATAACGTCGTTTTAAATTAATGATTGTGCAAAAAAAAACATTATCAAACATACGTTTTTTGCAAAGATAAGAATAACAGGTCTTGTCTGACATACAAATTAATAACTTGAGAAAAATTGAAAGTATAAATATAACTTCAAAGTTGAAATACAAATAAATAATTCGGAAGTTTTAAATAGAAAAAAAAAAATCTGATCACATAAATGCGCGTGCATATCATTACGTACGTCTAGAAGGTTGATTATAAGAAATTATGAAAGTGCAAACATTTTTAATATATTCATCGACTTAAGTTTATCTCTTCAGATAGTCGAAGGTACCTAGAAATAAGAATAGTAAACTCATAATGAATGTAAAAAAATAGGAAATATCTCTCTTTTGTTGCGTCAAAATGCACATAAATACATCAAACATATATATGATTGACGCATATAAATTATTTTTATACTTTTGTTATAAAAATGTAAATATGATTATATTTTTTGCTAGAAACTCTTTCGTTTCACTAAAAATATTTATAATTTTGTCTCATATACAATATAAATGTATTATATATATGAGTTTTGTTACTTAACTCGGAATTTCATACACATCAGAATAAAAATTACTACTTAAAAGCACAATTTAAACATGAATACAGAAAACAAGTTGTTACATATATATGTGTCTACAATATCGAGAAAACCTATTTATTATCTATTAACTATTTACTATAAATCATTTTATATATACAAAAATATGTTATGTTTCTAATGAAATCAACATATTTTGATCATGATTGATTACAAATTATATTGTAAATATAATTTGTAATCAATTTTATTACGTACAAAACACATCGTTCACGATGTATTCTGTTCCGCTAAAAGTTTCTCGCGTTTTTCTCTCAAATTCATCATACGAATCTCGTGTGTCCATTGAATTTTGTCTCTCATATTCTCATTGCAATCTCTCTAGTTCAAGAGTCTTACGACGCAACTCCAGCTGAGCTGCTTTTCGTAACGCACGTTTCTCGCCTAACTGTTCCTGAAGTATTTTATTCTGCAACGAATAACCAATTGCTTTTCTTTGATGAACAAAGCTCGTTCGTTCTAAAGATCTGTCTACAAAAATGCAACGAAGAAAATCCGCCTTATTAATTTCTCATAATACTCTTGCGTAATTCTAATGAATTTTAATACATATTCATTAACATACTGACATTATATACTACTCAAATTATCATTTGTAACAGATTCCGTGCTATTTTGATTTGTGTTGTAATCTACATTAGTCTATAAAATTGTAATGTTATATTGTTAAAAAATAAATCAAAATATGCCTTTGAAAAAAAAAATTATTTTTCTTTACATAAAAAATATTTTGGCATTTTGTTTTAACTATAAATATTAATGTTTAAGATACACAAAACATACACCTTGTAACAACTTGTTTTCATTGTGCATAAAAAAATTATTCCACTAAATTTTTCTCAATTTTTAAATTAATCCAACTATTTTTACCTCAGAAGCATTAGTGTGATTGATGTATCATCAATGTTAGGACAGTAACATGTGACATAATGACAATGATTCTAAAGTTGTGCTACACTAATTTGCAACCATACCAGCTTTTATAACAGTCTCAGGTTCGGGTTCTGAGAAATCTTTTCTCATAGTCCACATATATTCATTATAATCTTGCTTAACGCTAGTACTGGAAGATGCAACGACTTTGTAACCAAGCACCTCTAAGGCTGTCAATATTACACAAGGATGTTGTAAATATACTATCGTTGAGTCGTCACAATATCCTCCAGAGGAGAAGCGACTCAGCTGTTCTATATCAGCAGCTATAACATAATTTATCATTATTTGTATCTAAAATTTTTTTACAACTACAAAATATCCTTAATTGGAATATTATTTACTTTCTAAGCCAGTATCAATTATATTACATCTGCTGTTAACGAAAGAATGAGAATAGTCTTTACAAAGAAATAAAATATAATTGCTAAATATTATTTAACTATTTAGTTGTTTTTTTAATTTAATTATTGCAGAATTTGAAGAAACAAAAGTTATATGTGGGCAAGTATGGGGAAAAGTTCATACCTTTAAGCCCTGATACTAAAACTCTCCAAGGATATTTATGACCATATGAGGCTAGGTTACCACGTACTAGAATGTATGGCATCTGTAATAGCTAAAACAATCTATAATAGACAATGCATTCTGTGGATCATAGATATTTTTTGTTTAATAGGTCCAGAGAGTTTTGATAGCTTTGTCATGTTGTACGAAAAAACATCTTTTGTACTCCTTATAAAACTAACAATATACATCACAATCATGTTTATCAATCAATATCACATATTCAACAAATTATAATTTAATAGTATTAAATAATGCTATAAACTGAGGTAGATTCATAAATAATAGAGAATAATTTGAAATTTTAATACTAAAATGCCAATCTAGAAATGATTATACACCTTTGGAATTTCCTTATCATATTACAAACACAATTCATTTGCTCCAATTCCTCTAATCAAATTTAAATACTAACATTGCAGTTATGAACAGTCTATAAAAATCCTTAAACATTATCTGAAATAATCAGAAATTATAAAAACTGTTTTTTAAATCCACTTGATTTTTCTAAAGTTTCTTAATGCTCATTACAATAAAGTTAGACGAACTTGCATGCGTTACATTTGAGATGGAAAATCGACAGAAAGGAGAATGACGTGTAACTTGAAGACAGTAAATCAGACATATACACGTGTTTGTTGTATGTTGACATTTGCATGACTTCTTTCAACTCTATTTGTATATATATATGTATATATTATATCTTACCTAAACACCTGAGAAGGGCTGCGTCGAAAATTCCAAGAAACTTAGCGGGTTTCAGCGGTACGATTTAGATAGCACGTATATATCAATAAAACTACTTCGTTCTTCACTATTCTTTCCGTTTATATTAATCTTTTATCTCCGAATATACATATATATATTAATGGATATAACTCTCTCAAGGCTCTAATTCGCGGACCCCCAATAATATCGTATCTTAATTTATAAGCAAGGACACTTCACAGAGAAGTACGCAGTAGACAGTAGTATTGGAGTATTGGGCGACTTCGTCCATGAACTAAAAAATATGTAGAATAAATACAGAAGAATTGTTACGGTGCGTAAAGGCTCATTTATATAAGACGCAGACTTGAGTCGTGGAACTGACTAAACACGCATTGGTCAAATCAATGGCCAATCGACCAACATAATTGGTTATTTCTGTGAGACCTGCTATATACTAATGTAGAACGATCTTTGCGTTGTACGGGTTCGGTTGACGTTGGGATTGACCAATAATCAAGCAAGCTGTTTTGATTTGATTGATCAATCTGCGTAACTGTCAGGCGTTACCACACCGTTAGCTTTTGTAGCGCAATATGGACTTTATGTCAAACTTTTCTTTTAGATCTTAGTCAGATCTAAAAGAATGCTCCAATCACGGAACATACCTTGAGACGTAGTTGTTTTGCTGGAAAAACCTTCAGAATTTCCAGGGAAGCAATGGGATTCGCCAATTCCACGGTCGTTAACTAGTCGTTGTGCAGCAACGCTAGAGGAACTCGACGTGATGCACCAATCATTCTTCGCGCATACACCATCACGTCGTGAATGAATGATCGTTTTTCGTTGTTCTGCCCATTCTGTTTTGACCTGTTTTTTGACACGCCACTAAGCTCTGAGGAAATTTGGCGTGGCCGCCACTTCTCGAGGATATTTTCTCGCTAAACTTGTGGATTCGATCGCGACGACAAACGCATCCGACGCGCGGAACAGAAACGATAGACGTAGCGAAGTTGCAACGAGAGTGGCGCGCGCGGTCGAGCCGAACGTTGGCGAGTGACAGGTGGTTTGACGTTTGCTCGCCGCCATCGTCGTCAGCGCGGCCTGCCATATTGCGCGTGATAATCGGAGGAGCGAACGAGATTTGCCTCGACGTTCGTGCGAACTCGATGACACGGTAAATCGAGCTCACAGATCGAGAACGAGCGCGCGGACAACGCCAACGCCTATCCGCGATTCCAGTCAAGCAGCAGCAGCTGATCAGTTTAAGATTCTTGTGCACGACGCCGATCTACGAGCGTGTGAGTACGTGTACATAATCCTCCGCATTGTTGACATCCGAGACGTCCTGCTGGTGGACGGCGCGCGTTATCGTCGGTGCCAAGTCCGGTGTTTCGACAGCGCGAACGACGCGTCTGTTCTTCGCATGTTAGAATTTTTTTCGTCTTCCCACCGATTGCTCAAGTACAATTGATTGTTCGTCATCAGTCGTGGAAACTGTACTAATTGGACGTAACGTAATTATGGGAGTGAGCAGTGTGTGGGTGTATTGTTTATTGGACGCTACTGCGGATGATCCGCATCTGCAAGGCTCGGGAAAAAAAGCAAATGTAACGATGCACATGTTTTTTGTCTCAGTCTCAGATTAGCCGTAATCTGTGTTGGGTCTTTTTTTTTTTTGTTTCTTGAATATCATGATTTCGTTATCGTTGAATTTGCGAACAACTGATGAGAATTATCTCTTCGAGACTTCATGAATTATTCATAATATGTTGTAAACATCATTTCCGTACTACGAGAACTGGTTAATAAGCATCTAAATGTAAGAGTTCTTATCACAATTATTATAAAAGTGCCATTATATCGTGAAATGTCAACATATTTTTTCCTTTCTAGAGAAATGTAATAGTTAACTTCTCAAGTTGATTGTTTTTTCTTATATAATTATGGATCTATTTAAGAGAATAAAATTTTATATAATTTTCAAGTTTTTAATTTGTTTTAAGTTTGTAATTTGATTTAATATAATTTTATGTCGTGATAACAATAAAAAGAGAAATGATTATTGACATTATTTTAACAGATTCTCACTTGTGTTGTATTCTTATGACTCATGTGTGCACCTGTTATCTTATATTGAATGAAACACAAAGAATGTTGCATATTCTTCCAAGTGTGATTAGCATATCAGACATTTCATTGTTAATAAGCTTGGAAACAATCAGATTGCAACAATAAGTTATAAAAATATTGTTTGATTCTCCAGTAGAATAAACCTTATTTTTATTGTTTGTATGTTATTAATATTCGTTTTGATACTAGGAATTGTAATTCTATTTTTCCAAAATTGTATTTGCAGGTTCAAAATGTCGACAGGTCCATACAATTATTCCTATATTTTTAAATATATCATCATAGGAGATATGGGAGTAGGCAAATCATGCTTGCTTCATCAATTTACAGAAAAAAAGTGTGAGTAATAAAATATTTATACACACCTTGTATAAAGTCATGTATGAGACTTTTTGTTGTAATTAATCCTTTTTACGATTTATCATCTGAGTAACTTTTTCTCATGACACAGTTTTGAAAAGACTATGTTGTAATCAAGTAATTATATGATCGTGCATAGCAGTACATGTTGTGTATACATATGCATGAGATAGTAGATAACATATATTTAACAGTAGTGATAATTGCAGTTTGGAACTTTTTAAAAAAGTGACTTCTGTAAGAATAAACTCTTGAATTATTCTATACTATAAAAATTTTATAATATATACTATAAAACAATTTATAAAAATTCAGTTTTAATACATTCTGTTTTAATTGAACACTATGGAAAACTTATTTAAATGTATTTAAAAGAATTAAGACATTCAATATATTTAGTGACTATACATATTTGTCATATATTTATTTAAAAAAATTAAAGAATAAGATCTAAAAAGTTCTTGTAAATTTAGTTATGGCAGATTGTCCACATACCATTGGTGTAGAATTTGGGACTAGGATTATTGAAGTAGCTGGACAAAAGATAAAACTGCAGATATGGGACACTGCTGGACAAGAACGATTTAGAGCAGTTACCAGGTAATTACAATTCATAAAAAACTCTTATACATTTGTAAAATTACATGACATACTTTAGAATAGCAATGCCTTACATCGTACAAATAGAAGCATGTTTTCTTAGATCATATTATCGGGGTGCGGCTGGAGCTTTAATGGTATATGATATTACACGACGTTCAACTTATAATCACCTCAGTAGCTGGCTGACAGACACAAGAAATTTGACAAATCCGAGCACTGTATGTAACGTTAAATTACATACAATTGTCTTTCTGCAATTTTATATTGGGAGTAATAAAGAGGGAAAATTGCTCTTTTATAATCAATTAAGTAAAAAGAAAATTTAAAAATTCTTTTGTTACAGGTAATATTCTTAATTGGTAACAAGAGTGATCTCGAAGGACAACGTGATGTTACCTATGAAGAAGCAAAACATTTTGCCGACGAAAATGGTTTAATGTTCGTCGAAGCGAGCGCAAAGACGTTAGTATCTCACTAATAATTTAAACTATATTCTTTTTCATATGTGATTACAAATGAATTGTGTGTATAATATATGGTTTAATTTTTCAATCAGAGGCCACAATGTAGAAGAAGCTTTCCTGGAAACAGCAAAGAAAATATTCCAGAGTATACAAGACGGAAGGTGAGTTGAACAATCTAATTCATGATTTAAAATATTTTATCTATAATTTTTGTTGAGTTAGAGAAGACGAATTTTACGAAGACAAAGTTAATATTTGATAACGTGAATAATTGATAATAATTTATAAATGAATAATTAACTTTCTTTTGCTTAGATTGGACCTAAATGCGGCAGAATCTGGTGTGCAACACAATCCCAGTCAACCAGGTCGCACCAGTCTTGGAGTGACTAATGAACAGCAAGGAGCAAAGGATTCTTGCTCATGTTAGGTCTTATTTGTTTGTATATAGATATATTAATTGATCGATACCACTATTAATGCATATATAATTTGTACTAAGTGTAGCTGGCAGATTGTCTTGTAGCCTGTATCCTCCCTTTGATAAGCAGTCTACTTAAAAACAAAAACAAAAAAAAAGAAAGAAAAAAACTGAATATGGAACATGTTCACGATATTTTTTTTAAATAGCGTCGATTTACAATAATACAAATGTTATAAATTTACGACACAATGTAGAAACGTTTCGCAAATGTGAAAATAATTCCAATAACGCTACTAGTTTTTTGACGCGGCAACGGTCTCGATCGAAATCGATTAAACCTGCTTTTTTGTATATTTACTGCAACTTACTACATACTATTTATATATATTACGTGCATTTTGTTGTGAAGCAGCGAGCCTATTCTGTAACTTTCAACGCATGCGTTACAGGCATGACGTGCATGTGTTGCAAATCTGCACAGATAAAAATATGTATTACAAATAGCTGCGCAACGATAAGTTAAAGATGTTGCTAAAATGTCGTTCATAAGTTGCAGAATAAGGAACACAGGATATACGGAAGATAATTCGTTTAGAAAACACGTGTAATAATAGCAATTATTATACATGTTCGTAGAATCGATCTTCCTCGTATGTTTCAACGATAAGTTGCTTCTGAAATTACTGAACAGCGAATATAATTAGTTCACATCCATCTTGGGAGGATTATACGTTTGTTGTAATATGTGCAAGTTTTTGCTTTATATAAGGAATTTAATCAATGAAAATTAACTGAATTATGAGCAGTCAGATTTTTCAATCACTTTTTAAACCTTCTTTGCATGATAGAATATGCACATTCATGTGCGAACTTCGAAAATAAAAAGAAAGAGAGGGAGAGAGATTTCAGTTACCGTTGAAACTAATTATAAACGAAGAGAGAATGTAGGGATCAATTTTTTTTTTATTAATATTTAAAAGATTATATATCTATTCTTGATGAAAAACGTAAAAGAATATATATACATACACATATATACACATACAAGTTAATACTAAAATTTGACATGTTCTTTTAGTAATAAATTAAAATGGTGCATATTTTCTTGTTTGCTTTAATTAGCTATTTCAAATTTATCTTTAATTTATACGAGAGTATCACGTTACGTATGTGTGAAATAATGCAGTCTGAGTATGTTTGTAACATCACGCGGTTTAGCATTCCCTTTTCTTACACATTTCTTTCATCTATAAGCGAATTTGACATAAAAATGCTTGTTGCGAATTGAAAAATAGAATTAACTAATTGTTATTTTTCTGTCTGCAATATTGAGGCCTCATTCAAATTACATTTTGTATATGTATAATAAATATATGTATATATTTATTATATATATCGATGCGGCTTCACACAAAAATTTGTATAATCTATATCTAGACACGATTTGATGGTGTAAAAGCAAGATGATGTTGAATGCAGAGAAATGAGAAACAGAAAATTAATACGCAAAAAAACCTCGTAACAAAGATGATGATTTTGACATTCTCCTTGCTTTTGTGTGTGACGTGTAAACAATTTATATTATTAATGTGAGAAAATGCGAAGATTCGCCTGGAATAAATAAATGCGAAAATCAATGTTTTATTGTGTAGTGAGATTGTTTCGAACTGGACGATGAAACCATTTAGAAGAAATTTTGCGCAGTCCAAAGAGTTTAGTTTCCGAGTGTATCTTTTTGCGTTTTTAATTATTTTACTTTGGCAATTTGTTCCAGCGGAATTGGTTTAGAGTACCTAAACGCTACTTATAGTTAAGTATTATATACTTCCACTTTCTTTTTCTTTAATAAAAGATAGTTGCTTCGATTTCGCGAGAAATTAAAGATTTTAAAAAATTGAGAACACACAAACAAATGATTTAATCGCACAGTGGTTTTTATCGCGGTTATTTCTTATCTCGTAATTTCCGCGAAATACCGCGGTATCCTTTCAAATTCGATTTTCGACACAATGTCGATAACGATACTATAGCGCTAAACTAAAAACGGGAGTGTGTGTAACTGAAAGTATATGATCGCCATTTGCGCGCTTGTCATTCAAGGACAGTAAAATAAATATAACCTCCAGCGACTATTGCGACTGAAATGGTTGCTTAAAATCAGTAGAAATGTCAATGCGACAGTCGTTTACATCGTGCCATTCAACGACATAAATTCTTCCTGAACACATCACCCATCAATAATAATTTTTGTGCCACTATGGAACTTATGCGGAACTTTGTCGGCTATAATTTGAAACGATCTCTCCTGAAAGTATCTGTAACACGTTTTCAACACGCGCGATACATCAGGTACCGGGTAACATAGATCAGATTTTGTATATCAAACATTATTTGCAATTAAAAACATAATTAGAGAAAAAGATTTAGTTGTAAAGATTGTATTGTCATTGTCAATTTTCTCTTTCTGTATTCTTTTTACTAAAATATACATTACCGGTCAAAATCTAAAGTATGTGATACCGTATATAAATTATTTTACAGATTAGCAGAAGTTGGTAAATTGGAAACACCAAAGTTGCAAGGAAAGTATGAAACAGGCCAGTTAATTTTGCACAGAGTTTTCGGCTACCGAGGTGTAATTCTATTCCCATGGCTAGCAAAAGTTTATGACAGAGATATATCTAATAAGAAAAATGAGTATGTGTGTGTGGCTTATTTATAGTCCTGTAAAGATATATTTAGATATATGAACAAGGGATGTCTTGTTGCTGCATAAATAACTTATTTATATTGCACAGGAAAAGCAGCAATTTTAACAGTGCTGGTGAGAAAGAAGTAAAAGGCATAACACATACATTCTATCAAGTATTGATTGATCAACGAGATTGTCCTTATATAGTAAGTAAATTATTTCAGTATAAAAAACATTTTTCATAATTTTGTTATTTAGATCGTTATTTACTTCTTTCTACACAATTATTTTTACATAGCGCGCTCAAACAGAAGCAGTGACTTTTCTGGGCAATCATGAAAGTAGTCGCAGCTTATACGCTATTCCAGGATTAGATTATGTTGCCCACGAAGATGTATTGCCATATAGCACGAATGAGAAAGCGGCATTGCAACATGAACTGTTCGATAAATTTCTTACCTATCATCCAGATAAAGAACCGTGTTTTGTTGCACAAGAGACTCTTCGAGCATGGCAGAAAAAAAATCATCCGTGGCTTGAACTGTCAGATGTACATAAAGAAACGACTGAGAATATTCGCGTTACTGTTATACCATTCTACATGGGTTGCAGGGAAAGCCAAACTACTTCTGTATATTGGGTGAGTTAATAGAAGAGTTATATCGATCTTATATGGTAATATCAGACTTTATTATACTAATATTAGTATGTGTAGTGGCGCTATTGTATCAGACTAGAAAACTTGGGTGAATTAAGTGTGCAATTGCGCGAAAGACATTGGAGAATATTCAGTCTGTCAGGTACATTGGAAACTGTAAGAGGAAGAGGTGTGGTAGGTCAAGAACCTGTACTGTCAAAAGCTTTACCTGCTTTTCAATACAGCAGTCACGTGAGTCTGCAAGCTCCTAGTGGTCACATGTGGTAAGCAAGATTATGCTTCTCATAGAAAGTCATCAGTTTATTTATTAATGTAACGTTTTTGTGTATTTTATTAGGGGAACGTTTAGGATGGAAAGAGAAGATGGTTACGCATTTGATTGTAGGATACCACCTTTTTCATTGGAATCTAAAGCAGAAGAACCATCTACGCCCAATGTAGAAATTTAGCTCAAAGAACAGAATAATAATTCTAAGATGACATTAGAGCTCATCATGTAATAATTACTAGATGATACATTTTAAGTACCATTGACAAAGAGACAAAGTTGACTGCCTGAATTTAAGTGTGAATTTTGTGATAACTTTTAAAATCAATCTTCTCTTGAAATAGTTAATAAAATCATATATATATATATTTCTCAACAATCTATTATACCTTTCCATATAGAAAGCAAGATAGTCATAAAGCCATAAAGTTAGTTTCATGAATTGTGAAACTCGATCTTCAGTTTTACTTTTCTTTATTTCAAATAATTTATTTAAAATTTTATTTCTTTCTAAATCTAGCTATAAGTGGCTAAGATTTCTTTTATAAAATATTAGTGAGGAGTGATTGGCTGCGTTCGTTTTTTACTGGCAGTACTGAAAAATCTATAGTATACGTGACATGAATCTATAAATTTTCAGTACTGCCAGTAAAAGCAGTGGCCAATCAACGTCTTGCTTCTCTGAAAATGGTCAAGTCCGCAAAACTTGCTTCTGTGCGTGTGTATATGCAGAGAGAAGCCTGAGAGCGGCCAGGCCCATAAGAGTTTTTACGATAGAAATTGCGGGCCGTAAGCTAGCGCATGTCCATGGGTGGT